>VXAY01002648.1:1356937-1487615 GCA_013399855.1 Oxyruncus cristatus
AGGCGGTGCTGGGGCAGCGAGCGGGACATGGCCGAGGCGGGGCCGCCGCCGCCGCCTGCGGCGGTGCCCGAGGGAGCGCCCGGCGCCGAGCCCCGGAGGGTCCGCGGTGGGAGCGAAGGGTCGGGGCTGCCGGAGCTGCCCGGCGGCGATACGCGGGAGCTGCTGGAGGAGGTGGAGATGCAGATCGGCGACGTGAGTGCCGGCGCGGGTCCCCTGGGGAGGGCGCCGGGGGTCCCCTTGTGGGGAGAAGGTTACCGGGCGCCGGCGACCCCCAACCTCTCTTCCCTTTCTCCAGGCCGCCTTCTCGCTGGCGAAGATCCTGGAGGCGACGTCGGCCGTGTCGGCCCAGGTGGAGGAGCTGGCCACCAAGTGCTCGGAGAACGCCCGGTTCCTCAGGACGTGGCGGGACCTGCTGCGGGAGGGGTACGAGTCCCTGAAGCCCAGCGGGTGAGGCTGAGGCTGGCCCAGCCCCGCCGGGTCACGCCGAGCCGCCCGCTCGTGTCGGACTGCAGCGGGGGTTCTTTTAAACCACCTCCTTTAGGGAATTCACGCGGAGTTTTGTTTTCCCTCAGCAGCTCCCCGTGAACCCGGATTTTTTCCAGAAATACTTGATGACTCGTGTGGATATTGTATGTAAAAAGCCCTTTGTTTAGGGAATAAGTTTCGACTTCTAGACTCCTCGTTGCAGCTCAAGGGATCTCATAGTCTCCCGCCTTTTTTTTTTTTTTTTTCCTGTGCTAACGTGGTAGGCGCAGAAGTAGTATGTGTGGTACATTCAGAACTCATTACTTGTGGGGAAGTGGTGTCCTGTGAGGAAGTATTGTCAGCCCTCCTTTTTAAGAGCTGTCACCAGCAGAAGCCCTGCCAACTTCAGAGAAACTTGAACACATTTCAGGTTTTTTTTCTATGCACACTTTTTCTTCATGTTGAGCAGTGGATAATATGGCAAGTTGTGGCTTATTTATGAGCTTTAGAAAAATCCTACGTCCCAGACCTTACTATTTTTAGCAGTATTGCAATGTATGTCTATAAAGCTGCAGATTTTTTGCAAGAAGTTTTATTATTGCAAACTACTTTACATTATCTTTTATTGTAATAAAGTGCCTTATGATGGACCATATATCTCTGCATGGTAGAAATTTGACAGCATTGTTTACTGACAGGATGGATTACTTTGAACTGTAAAGAAAAGCATCCATCAGTTAGAAAAGAATCTGCGACATGTATTCTCTCATCACTCAGGAAGCACCTCAGAGCATTTTCAGTATTTGGTCCTATTTTTTTATCTTTGCCTTAAGCAGTTACTAGTTTGTTAGTCTAGACCTTACTGTTATCAGAACCTTTTGGTCTGAAAGAACACTAATCTGTAACTGAAACTCCTGTGCCACACAGAGCACTGTGAAAAAAAGTAAGGCTGAAATACAAGGGCAGGCTGCAGGATAACATGACTCTACCATGATTTATTAGTTGGCTTTATTTTTACTGGTAGGAGTCTTAGAAAGACTAACCAATAGTTTACTTATCAAAACAATAAAGATGTTACAAAAATTCTGAAGTATTGACTATTCTTCTGTTACTGATAGAAACAAAACTATAACCGTAATCAAGTTAAGTGAAAAACAAGTAGTGGTAAGGACAGGGATCCTTGCATGTCTCATCAAAGGCAGTTACAGTCTGTGAGAGGGCTTGGCCCCTCGGAGTGTGAAAGCTTTATTGAATTGAGTTATAATTGCCCTGGTTAAAGGCAATCCACGTGGCAGGATTTCACTTAGCTGTTTCTAACCCCAGAACCCAAAATGTTGCTAAACAGCTTGGAAAAGAAGTCATTTTGTTCAGCAGATAATATTTTATTTCAATAAAACATACAGTAGTGGAAACAAGATGTTTAACAATCTTCAATTTCAAGATAATCCAAAGTTCTGTAAACAGTTGAAGTGTGACTCACACTTTTGCAAAATTCTACTTCTTACACTGTTAAGAAGTTAAGTGCAAACATTGGAAGTAGCTTTTAACTTAATTTTAAATAGTTTCAAATCATCAATGCAAAAAAAGCATTTCTTTTACCTTTGTGGGCTTCTAGGCCATCAGACTGAGTACGGTACTGAAAGAAGAAGGCAAGTTGTAGTAATTTATAATGAAAAGATTCTCTTCAGTAAGAATATATGAAGGAACTGCCTCTAGGGGACTGTTTCAGATGGGACAAGTTTTTTGTTTTTTTTTTTTTTTTTTTTAACCCTTGTAATTCTGGGAAAAAATAATGCTCCAAAAACTGTTGAATGGCTGTGGTCTTGAAATTTTAACTATAATGCATTCAGTCGGATGCACAAGGTGATTAAAACATAGATGTTATGACACCTATTAAGACTAATAGTTTTCTATTTGGTTGTCTCCCATGTACAGAGAGAGACATCTTAAGACAGGGATTTGTTGAAGTCTGCAATCTGTGGTGAGCTACTTATGGTAGCCCATTAAGGAAAGTGAGGGAAAGAGCAGCATCAAGATGGTGGGATACTGAGTCCAGTCTTTCCAGGAAAAGATAGAAACTTCCACTATAGCTGGATAGAAACTTCCCAGCTATAGCTGGGGGACACTCACTTGAGAAAAAACCCTCAATTTTAAATTTTTTTTCATTTTTAATTTTTTTTCTTTACCACAGTTCTGGTTGAGAATCATAAAGATCATCTAGTCCCAACCACTCCCTGCCCTGGGCAGGGACACCTCCCACTAGACCAGATTATTCAAGGTCTTGTCCAGCCTGGCAACTATGTTAGAACTATCATTACAACTTCAGAATTGTACTTACATGAGTGAAATAGCTGGTAAAATTATAGAAGGAATACAATTTTCACTTGTTTGGCTCTGACCAATCAGGAAATTGAAATATTTTTCATAGACCTGTTGCTCCCTAATGCTTTTTAAGAGCTGATGCAGCCTAAATAGAGCCAGCCAGAATTCTGAGGTGAAAACACATTTCTTAATGAGGAAACCAGTTAACTCTTAAAAAAAATCAGCTGTTGAAATGGGGAATCAAAAAAATAGACTAACTTATCCCCACATACACTTCCCCAGAAACGTGATTTTGAAACAATCTGCTTTCAGAGTGAGAGGTTTTAAATTAAAATTATTTTTTTTCCACACTCCTGGCTTCTAAAAGAAAAAAATCCTGAACAACTGATTTCTCATTCTGATCTAGGATGAATTGTCAAAATGTCAGGTACTGCTGTGAGTTGGTAAAATTGTTGTTGTGTCAGTTCTACCTACACCCAGACATATTGCTCCCTCTTCTTCCTGCAGTGGTTCACGTGAGCCCAGGTGTCACACCTCCCTCATCCTTCCTCATTGCCGTAAAGGAGTAAGCCCACGGATATGAAGCTAACAGTGCCGATGTCACCATGAGGATTCAAAAATGGGTTTACGTGTATGAATTTAGTCTTGTTGACTGTGTAGTCACTGATGCATCAGAAGAGTCTGTACAAAGCACAGGCTTTGTAACCTTTGGCGTGATTTCATGCATTGGCCACATCTCTACCCAAATGAATGATGGACCATATGTTTTCTGGCTGCCTTTACCTCTTTTGGATCTTCTTTGTCTGTAATTGTACCAAACCTGGTGAATCATTTCTTTGAAAGGTCGTGTAGTCAAAGTGTAGAGAAGAGGATTCAAAGCACTATTTATTGGCAGTATAAAAATCACCACCCAAGAAGTTATGGTACCTTAGGGAGGGAAAAAGAAAGGCAGCTGTAATATGCGTTCCAGAGTTTGTACCCATTAATTAACACAAGCACCTGATGCCTCTGCAGCACAGCTTCCTGGTGAGAGGGGTGGTCATGCTCCTAGGCTAACTCCTGTCACAACAGGTACTTTTCTTTTTCTTATCACTGCCCTCTTTACTCCCTCTGTTTCCAGGACTCCCTGCAAAACCTGGCATTTTTTTATTCTCCCAGTATTTCTATGTATCCCTCTTACTTTTCTGTGCCATACCTCCCTATTTGCCCTGGCAGACTTCTTGTTTTGGCTGAGCCCCTTTTCTTGCCCCAAAACTTTTTGTCCCTGCTTTGTTCACTGTCTCTTCCTGTGATCTCTGTTCCCCATTCTCTTCCCATGATTAGTGGTATGAAGTCTTAACAAGGTCCTCGATGTCCTATCCTCCTGCAAAACTGTTGTCCAGTCCCTGTATTCCATCAGAGACCAGTTTTCTCTTCTGCACTAGGACTTATTTCCTTCCCCTGCAAAGGGCATTGTATACATCCTTCTTATTTTCTTTTTTTCCTGTTGGCAGGAGTTTCTGTGTTCACACCATCTGCCTATGTCAGTCTGTGCATTTTACGACATCCCCTTCTCATCCTTACTGTTTGGGAGATAAGTTGCCCAAGGGGCAGGTGGAGAAGGGGCAGGATTAAAGTGCTAAAAATTGTTAGTGGGTGCCCTCCATTGCATTGTTTGAATTATAAAATTATTATAGAACTGTTCCAAGAAGCATAAAAAAAATTAATTCACCATCCCGCTGTGACACCCCTTTCCAGCCCTGTCTCCAGTTTTACAACTTTGTTCCAATATCAATACATTCCTGTCCATGCCTAGCACATTGGCTAGAGTTTTGGAAAACAGCAGAAGCTTAGCTCTAAAGCTGTCACAGTGTATCCCCAAAGTAAAACAAATGCTATCAAACAGAGTTTAAAACTTCTGTAAACTCAGACAGCTAGCTGTGATGTCTTTAATTTTATGAAATGAGTAATTACTGTTTAATCTGGTTTATCTAATGCAGAACATTCATTTACTGAACCCAAGATCACCCTGCGATTCATCAAGATTTCTTCAAGGTTTCTTGATGCAGAGTACATCTGCTTCTACTTTTCACAATATTTTCTTTCAAATATCTTAGGTGGTTTGATAACTTCATAAAGAACCATTCCAGAAGATTTAAAATAACTGAATATTTGCCATAATCAGCATAACTTCCAGATATTTGAAACAGAAGTCAAAACTTTGAAAAGGCAACTCCCAACCCTCCTGGTCAGCATATACAGCAAAATCCTTTGAGCTACAATGCTTTCTTGCCGACATGATATTGTGACATACATCTGTACGTTGAGTCTGAATCCACTATTGCTGATTGCTCACATGTTCATGCTCACATGTTCTTTATAACAGGGTTTACAAACCCCACACAAAGAGGCTGTTTTTCTGTCATGTACTGGTATTGCAAAGACAAGACAAAAATAAGATGCAATTTTTAATCTTTTAGGTTATGCTATTTTTACTTGGGAATATATTCACAGCATGAAGAAGGGAGGCAGAGCTTTATAAAACTTAATGTTCTGAACTAGAATTACCAGTTTGTAAAATAAAGTTATTTCAAGAGTTACATAGTTAAATCAAGATAGGAAACACTATAATGTCCTGAGCCATATTTAGGCAACAGAACCAGCAAAAGTCATAAGAGGAGTCAAAGCAACTCAGCCTTGGTTTTCAAATACATTTTGTACATTTCATAGATTTTATATGGAGTGATTTCTTGATCATTCAAAACTTGAATGCTTTGAATTTTGAAGTTTTTTATCTGACTCATAGGTGGCTAATCTTTGATGATTATAGTAATACAGTTCAATTAAATAGTAAAACTATATAGTCCACTAGATTCTGTGTACATATTTATAGATATAAAACATGAGTTAATTATAATAATATGGTTCATTTTATTAAATTCTTCTGAAGTAGAAGCAACGCTTCACACAGGCACAATTGAAACAGCCTCACAAAAGAAAGGACATACCTGGTATTTCTACTTGAAGTAAAGAAAGGAGTTTCAAAATAAAAATAGGTATCCAACATAGTGCATCAGTAAATACAATGAAGAAAAAACGTTTAGCAAGGATCATCTCTTTTTTAATATGATTCCGAATTTCAGTAGCCATAATAGCTGTTTGGTGAACACTGTAGAACATACTCCCGTAGGAAAACACAATGATGATAAAAGCTGCCAAGTTTACACCTGTTTAAAAGTTAAAATTAGTTATAATTCAGCAGCATAATGGCAATTCTAAATCACCTACTTGCAATCTAGGTGGTAAAGAAAAATATTTTGTCTAAAATCTAGTCCCACAGAATTAAGGGGCCAGAAAATTTGAGTCTTCACCTCAAGATTGAATTTTTGCCTCCACTCAGGTATTTATTTCTGATCCAAACTACACAGTTCTCCTCTGGTCTTACTATTGCTCTACTTCCCTAAAAAAATCTATTAATTCAGGGACTTAATGGTCAATAATTTCTTTCTATTTTTTCATCCCTTCATGCATTTTAAGATATGTAATTATCCATTTAATATAGTAAAATTGTCCTGAAGTGCTTTCTGAGGCATCTAAATCCAAGGAGATGTGAACATCACAGCTATCTTATTTGTTTGAAAACTAGGTTCACTAGCAGCTCTAATCGTATATAAAGAAGAAGTGCAACTTACCTAAGAAAATGACAACAGAATAAATCTGACTTCCTGAACTTTCTGATTGTTCTGAGTGAAGAGGAAAACAGACGCCATTGGTGCCATAGTAGTTCCTGAAAAATTCCTTATTGCTCAGTGGGATAAAAGCAACAGCGAACCCAATTATCCAGATAAGAACCAAAATGGAAATTGTCCTGCATTTTCTGGGCTTCAAACACCTAAAAGGATAAACTATGCAGATGTATTTTTCCAAAGTCAGATATGTCAACAGTAAGACTGACACCTCTGTAGACAGAATAGCCAGCGATCCAACCAACTGACAGTGAATACTGTCCATCCACAACTGAGCGTGCTTGTTGTATTCTCCGCGATATTTAAGATCAAAAGCTCCAATCACAAATAAATATATTCCCATCAGACAGTCAGCACCTGTGGGCACAGTGCTTAACATCATTATTTACACATCTGAATTTTCCATTTTCTCTGTATATGTATATTGGAAAACAGACATACACACACATATATATATATGAGTACATATTTACAAATCAGCTAATAGATATAAAATCAACATTACAGTTGGAATGCTGTTATGAATTACAATTAATTTTAATTAATTTTATAATTATTTTTCCTTTTTTTTTTTTTTTTTTAGTTTTAATTTGGACTGATGGTGTATGTTTCATACTTGTTTCCAACCTGTTTTTTTAAAGCTCAGGTAAAATTGGCTTGCAAGTAGAAAAAGATACGGCTTAATTTATAGAAATATTCTTGCAACCCTTTTTTATTAGGTCGTACTTCTTCAGATATTAACATTTGGTTTAAGATTATTTTCTCTGAGTAAGCCATCTCTGCTGGATTCAAAGGTTAGTTTTGTCCATCTTACGCTAATTCAAAACTCATGTGAGTAGTTTTCTAACCCTAATAGGGGAAGTTGACCTGTCAACACAAAACTGAAGGCTTCTTAGGTATTTTGCCAAAAATTTTTTCACAGTATTCAGATTGTTCCTATAGAAACAACAAAGTTTCAAAATCACTGACATTTAGAAATGTTGCAACCCTTTGTTGACACTTGACAACTACCTTTGAAAATGCATCTAATTGCATTTGTAAAATACTTATAGAGTCTCCTGTACTGAGACAGGGTACTCAAGATTGTAGTGACTGTACTGCCAAATAGTTCATCCATAAACTTACTTTTAGAAGTAAAATAAAAAAACCCAATTCCTAATACTAGGGGTATGGGAGAGATTAATTATCTCTATTTGCATAAGTAACCTTTTGCTCATGCAAAAACCAGAATATCTTAGTATTTACATGCAGAAATTGTTACTTACTCAGAAATGCATAGTAAAATACAGATTTATGGACCTTGACAACATTGGAAATCTATTCCTTCATGCTGAAGAAAGTGGGAATTTGAGAGAATACCCGCAGCGTGAAAACCAAACATGAAAGCTTTGGAATATATTAGCTGCCAAAGGCAGCATTTAACGAGACCTCCTGGTATATAAGGCACAGCATTTTGTATGGTTATTTGCAACAGCATGAAAGTACAGTTAATCCAGTGCTGGAAATATGTCACTAGATTATAATAACAAATATCACACATACTATGAGCAGACTGAAAAGATATTCTTTTATGCATGGTGTACTCACAGCAAAGAGACATTATTGAGATGGCGTGCAGCTTATTCTCTGATCTGATGTAAGGTCTCATGCAGATAACAAAAATATTTCCAAAGCAGGTGATGGCAGATACAACCCAGACAAACACTCTCTGTATGATGCTAGCTAGAAGATTCTCGAGGGATGAAATCCCATCAGTGTTGGGCTTACAGCTGCGCACATGAGGGGCATATCCACAGTACTGGAATTTCTTAAAATATCTGGTTGTGAGAAACAAATAAGAGATGGTTCTAGTCTGGTTATCAGAAAACCCTCAAGTAACTACGCAGAAAACATATTCTGAGAGAAGAAAAATTAATCAAAATCTGTCAAAATTTGACAACTGCTCACATGCTGCTTTTCATACGCCTGCTTTCAATTATCCAGTATTCTTTAATTGTAAACTTCAGACCAAGGAAAGCAAATTAGAATAATCTACTTACATGTGGGAAAGGTTTCTCAGGGGTCTGAACATTCTTCTCTGGATGTTTGCAATTTCAATGCCCTCCAAACTGCTGTAAAAAATATATTCTCAGTAAAAGGCCATACAAAATCAGTAGTAAAAGAACAAACCTTATGAACATTTAATTGTGATTAAATGATGATTATAGGAAACTAGAGGTGAACTTTAATTTCATCTAATCTGTCACCCCTTTGAAACTTGACCAGAAAATCCTCATAAAATCTCACAGGGAATAAAATAAATTGCAATTAATTCTAATAAACCCACTGTTCTTCCAGAATCATGAAGAAAACTCTTAGTGCTCTCAGCCACGAGAATCTCTGAATCTCTGGTTAACATGTCCCCTTTCCAAAGTACTATTCTACTGATGTTCTTTCACCATCTCTGGGGAAATAATAATTTCTTCTAGTACTAATATTTTAGATGTCTCTTCTATCTTTTATCCCAGGGAGTGCTTTACTAGACAAACAAACCACTGCAGGAACTCAGTCTTCATTATGTCAAGTACAGCAGGAACCTGGGACACAGACCACAGCATGTAAGGGAAAAAGCTGGCTTTCTTGTGACACAGAAGTGTTGTTTCCCCTATAGTGTTAGATCAGTAAATTTATCTCTGTAAGTTATTCTTTTAGAATTTCAGTTTCTGTATTTTTCTGGTGCATCCTCTTCACTGTGTTAGATGGTGCAACAGCTGTGTTGGTGCACCTATAAAAGCTCCCCCTAAACTCTTCAGAAAGATTTGTGTAAGCCCCAACTTTCTCTGACATGGAAGCTGAATCATACTTAACCACTGTTCTTCTCATGGTGTTAGCAATAGGTTCCATAAAAATGGAAATGTGGCCCCAAACTTGTACATATGTGAAATTCCTTTATAATTCCAATCTTTACATATCCTAACAGTAACTGCCCATGGTGTTAATAGCCCCAATTGGACCTTGCATGATCTTTAAGCCCTGGGAATAAATTGTACAATGTCAAATTAGGGTTGTGTTACTCTTGTTCTGTAATAACTGAAAAGACAATGTTATTCTCTAAGCTAAATTTATCATCTCTTTTTGCTGGAAAAAAATCCATTATGAAACTGGTATTTTCAGGAAGAAAAACTTGAGTATTGCCAGTAATTTTCCAGGCTTAAATTATTGAGGATCATCAACATAACCATAAAATATATCAAGGACGATTTCTTACAAAACATATTCTGGACCATGTCCTTCCAAGGGATGTGCATAACCACAAAGAAAATATAGCTAAAATATAAAGACTTGATACTTACAGGGATTTGAGTTTAATTAGAAAATCAAACTGGTCTATTTGTACTTTCTTGATGGGGTTGTAAGAAAGGTTCCTGTAAACACAACAGAAATAACTTTGGCTACCTTCCTTACTGCTTGTTCTAAAAATAAAGTGAAACTACATAACCCACCTGCTTTTCCAGTCCTGTAAGAAGGACTTGTACCCTTGGCAGTTACAGCTGCAAAGGGTAAGAATCATTTAGCATTATTTAGCTTCCTAAGCCAGTGGAAAGAGTGGTTGGATGCTTCACAAGCATGCTCTTGCCATGTACACACATACAGAGACACATAACTTCCTCCCCCAGCCTGATGCTTAAAGGTTTTGACTATAGGAATATTTAGTTATTAAACTTTACAGACTTGTCTTTCAAGTAGAAGAACCTATCTGAACTGCATGCATTTAGAAATAAATTAGAACTGATTTTGCATGTAAGGTCAAGAGACAGGGACAGAACCCAAAAACAGACATTAGCGTTTTACACTGTCACCCTGCAAATGTTTCTAGGTACATCCTCTTTTACTTCGCCCTATAACTCTTCTTTATGTTTTCATCTTAATATTGTAATTAAAATGCGCAAAATAAATGCGACTGTACACACTTGATTGCCCCAGTGTATTGTGATGGATCCCAGGGCTGCTGCAAAATCTTAAAAATAAGTTATACTTATTTGTGAGTACTACCTCCTCTTCTTCAGAGATCTTCAGTGTTGTGACTAGTACCTCTTTCAGATTATAGAAGAAAGATTGGGACTTTCCAGCAGAGGCATTTGAGAATTTGCCTATATACTTGTCATAGAAAAAACAGAAACTGTCTTTTTGATTTTATAATAACTTATGCTTTTTTTGGAACTCTTTTATGAGAACAAAGCAGTTGCAATCAAGGCATCTCCATGATACTCTTATGTGTTTATGATCTATTTTTGAGGCAAATCCTGCTATTACATTAAATATTCCCATCAAATTATTAATTTCTTATATAGCTAGCATAGATCATTTTGTGTATACTAATAAGATTTAGAAAAAGGTAGAATTTGAACTTGCTATCTTTTGTTACTTGAAAATGCACATCTTTTACAAAACTATTCTAGGCAAAAGGTTATATAGAATTACTTTTGGGATAAGTGTATTTTAGGCAGACCTTAAATCATGCATACAAATAAATGTGCTCTTCTCTTTCCTAGCACACATGACTAAAAGTATCATATCAAATGAGAAATATGCAGTTATATATAATAATAACCAAGAATCCTTACAGTTGTGAAAGCTCCTTTAGATCCTTAAATATATACGGAGGAAGTGATTCAATCTTGTTGCTAGCCAAATCTCTGCAGAAACAGGAAGGATACAGTCAACTCTCACTAGGCTCCAATATAATTTTACTGAACAGTTTTGCAATTTCAATAAACACAATTTTATTTTATCTGCCAAATAGGATATTAATTATTCTATATGTTATCAGAAACTTGTACTAAAAAAGGATGCTATTAAAATAAGGTGGGAAGCTAGATCCATCAGATTTCTCTCTGTCTTATTAGTTCAGATGTACCATTAGATACATAACTTATGGTTATTTAGTTTCTGTCAAAAAGATAGCAAAATACCTTTAATTTTTGAATTAATTAAACATATTGTTTCATGATGGGAATTCTTTCACGTGGGCTAATCAGCACATCTGTACCTTAGTTTTTGTCTCTACCTGTCATCCTATTTTTAGCAAACGTAAATCCCAATAACAGAGGAATAAGGACCTCAGTCCAACTGAAGCTGGCAAACTGGTCTAAAAGACACTGAAGGCACACATCCACTAGACTGGGGTGTTGCAGGATGGATTTTACTTGGTTCAGGGAACATAGCGATCTTATGAGCAAAAGCCCCAACATTAATGGTAGAGACTATGCATTTTGTTGACTATTTCTTCCCTGTTCAATACATATTAAAAAACCATAAGGAAGGATGACATCTCCAGAGCATGTTATATGAAATAAAATGTATAATGAATGATATTTTCCATATAAATTACAAAACTTTGTGACTTGTACAAATAAGAGAAGAAATCTACTCACAATTCATCTAACATCTGGAGAGAAGAAAAGCTGTTTTCATTTAGAGAGCTGATTTTATTTCTTCTCATCACTCTGAAAGTATAAAACAAACTTACGTTGCTCCTTCTTGATATCTATTTGGTTTTGGAGAAAAGGTTTTATACAGGTTTTAAAAAAATTAATAAAGGTTTTAAAAATTTTCTCTTTTCTGCATCTTGAATTTGAATTTGCCCAATTCAGTTAACAAGCTAATTTCATCTAGAAGCTTGATATTTTATCATTTGGTAAGTAACTCTTTTTTCCTACACATATATGTACTTCTGCATATGCATATACATACACACATATACACACACCCATGGGAAGCTGGTGTAAATCGACTGAGGGCAGGAGGAACATTGAGTGGACTGGAAGGATTATGACCTAATCACATCTCAGGCACAGGCACGTGGCTGTGCAATTTTTCATTCACTCTTATTTCATCTGCCACTGAACTTGCTCCTTAAATGAACAATGACAAATTTAAAAACAATGAGAAATCTAAATGAGAAACCCAATCCAATGGGTACTGCACAAGAGTTAAAAATTGAAAGTGACTTATACCATGGAGCCTACTAATCTCTCAAAAAGTGGAAGGGATTTTCTGAAGATGGTTACATCATCACTGAAGAAACTTTGAGGAAAATTCTAGAATTGATGAGCCAGCCAACCTACTAGCCAATCAAACTCTTTAAAATGAAGCAAAAAGCTATGCAGTTTGTATGTTTTCTGCTTTTTATTATGAGATTTTTGCCTCCAAGAAAAAAGTTATGATGAAAATTTCTAAACCTTAGTATCAGCCAAAATCACTTCAGTGAAGTTTAGTTGCTCATTTCACTGGTGAACTTTGCTAGAAATGTAAACAGTGATTAATTCCCTGTGGTGGTAATTTCAAACCAAACATTTTAATTTATCCTAAAGAGATAAATAACCACGATGCTTAGTAAACTTTTATATTAGCTGTAGTGAATCACTTGACTGTTCAGCACAGGCATATCTTGCTCTGGCTAGCCATCATATCCTATTACTTACAATACAGTTAGAGTGCTGCAGGAGATGAAAGTGGCATTTCTTACATGATGGATGTGGTTCCCTTCAAGGTCTCTAGAATGTAAAGAAAACTGTATTAATCATTGAAAATAAATTCAGGCAGTTATTCTAAGGTAATTAAACAAAAATACTACCAGAACTTCATAACTGCACAGAGGAAAGTGGGAGCTAGACATGTAAATACTTCTGCACACCTAATTAATGACTTCAGGTCATCAACCCTGCAGTGACCCAGCAGGCACTCAGCAAGATCCAGTGCCCCATCAGAAAAAGTGTCGTGGAAGTGCCATACAACGACAACAAACTAATATTATTCTAGTGAAATAAGGTATACTTACAGCCAGTTTAGTCTTGGCATATATTGGCACAGAGG
Source organism: Oxyruncus cristatus (assembly GCA_013399855.1). NCBI lineage: Eukaryota > Metazoa > Chordata > Aves > Passeriformes > Cotingidae > Oxyruncus > Oxyruncus cristatus. The sequence continues at coordinate 1,370,305 of VXAY01002648.1, forward strand.
TTTATCAGGCAAACGAGCAAGAGAATTATTCATCATTTCTCTGGAAAAAAAGAGGAATTTTATAGCTAGTTATATTTGCCCAAAGTTATTACAGAAAAAAATTGATGTCTCTTCTGTTTGTACTTTAAAAAAAAACCAATTCAAATCTTGACTTATTTCTTATAGTTTTGAGAAAATAATACTATTTTCTTAAACTTCCACATATTTTCCCCGTGGCATTCTGTGGAGCAGCACTTTGTCCTTAACTTGTTAATTAGCAAGTAAAGATGTTCATTTCTCTGCTATTGAAATAAAACATAGCAAGCCAACACAATGTGCAGTTGAGCAGCGGTGGGTTATAGGCAGAGATTCGGGGGGCGGGACTGGGCTGCTGCAAGGGACAGGGACTAAGGGACAGCCTGCTCCTGCACCACGGATCTGGAGGACAATTGGAACTGCACAGCTGCTGCAGCTGCCTCGTCCTTGCCCTCTCGGTGATGCCTTTTATCATTTTCTCCACCCATCCCTCATAATCTTTTCCAGACACAGAATGTCCTACTCGAGCACATTTTGCCCAGGGTAAGAAAAAGCTGCAGATGTGCTGCCAGCACTCTGTGGTGAGCAAGCACAGTCATTATAAAAAGCTTTTAAAATGTATGCGCCCTTTCTCTTCTGTTCTTTCAAATAACTCTTTTGTATCTTATTTCATACTTACAGAAGAATAAGTGATTTGAGTCCATAAAACGTTAATGGATAGATCCGATTTATCCTATTATTTTCAATTATCCTATAAATTACAGCAAAGCATGTATCAGATTGATAATTGACTTGAGTATTAAATTGAACAGATAATAAAAAGTAACATACTTTCTAGTGGATTTCTTCAAATGTTCAGTCAAACTACTTAAAAAAATCAGCACACTACTCCTTAAAAGGTTAAGGCATTAATTGAATTAATTTCCTTTCAGAAAAATTTAATTTAAAAATTAATTCTGAGAAAGTAATTACTTTCAACTTAGAAAAAGTGTTTTCTTTTAAGTTTTTTAAATTCCTTGATCAAGATACTTTAAATGGATTCTCTGTGAAAACAAAGCAGCACAACACAATAGTGTTCTGTGGCGGTCCACCAGTTCCAAAAATGTGGAAGAAGGTTAGACATATTATTTGCTTATTTTTAATGACTTTTCTTAGTCAAAACCTATCTGAAAAGCAGTAATAAGCCAATATTTCAGACTATGACATTTTGTCTGGATATTTCAAGCATTATTTACAGGAAAAGACCTGTCAAAAAAAATATGTTTCTACTGTTTTATAGTATCTGAGTTATTTAATTTATTAATTTGCAACAAGCAATTGCCAATAGACATTATTTACTATTGTATGTCACTAGCCATTGAATCCATTAAGGCCCAGGAACTTTTTCTGCTCTGACCAAAGTCAATTACATTTTTACAGTGCACAATAAATATAACAGTAGTTCCTTAGTTATTATCCAGTAAAAAGCACTGCTATGCACAAAAATGAAAGCTATCCAAATATTTCTCTGTCTTTAACTAATTATTTATTGAATAAATAAACATAGAGATAAGAAAGCAACATACAGCCATTCAAGTCTGTGGAGGTCTGCAAAGACAAAAGGCTCCAAACTAGTTATCTTGTTGTTACTCAGGTATCTAAAACAAGATCAACCAAAGATAAATGAATGGAATGATTAGTTAGCAGTAGATGCATGCAAATGAGTTTTAATATTATTTTTTCTCTGATAATTTATCAGAAAACTACTACTTTTTTCATAATTTTAATTTTTGAATATGGTAATTTTCATGCCATTGTTTGACAACAAGACTCTCTCTAGTGAGGACTTTAAGAGCAATTGTTAGAGAACTTTGTCTTATCTATAAGAAAGCACAGCCAGCTAAATATTTTCACTGTGCCAATATTTTAGGCCCTTCCCTGTTTCCTTCTGTGGAGTGATTTGTTCCATGAATGTTCCCAGCACCTGTTTAGTTTTTGCTAAGGATATTAGTCATAAATGTTGATGCCAGAATAATGGAAAAAGAAAGGCTGAAAAAGAAGGGGAACTATAAATGGTCTGGGAAGATAATAACAGCAGCTGTAATAACAGATAATCAACCACACTCATGTGATGGAAAAAATAAGAGGTACCATTTTAAAAAAACTTTCTTTTTAAAAAATACTGCAGAAAAAAATCTTAATCAAGCAATGCAATTTATGTGTCATCTCATCTTTTAAAAGCATCTCTTAAAAGTCAGAAGCACCTTTAAAAAGCTGCTGCAAAATAAAGAGAAAAGTGTTCCTTTCATTACCTATACTGGTTACTTTGAGTTGCTTCTGTAAACCAAAATAACAGTATTAAAGAGTTTTCATCTATCACAAGGTCTCGCTTTCATTTTACTTCTTTTTCATTCTCTGACTTTCTGCAGGGTAACTACCATACTATCTCCTACTTCCATTCTGAGGATGTGAAGAATAGGAGTGAAATATGGAGCCAACTTGCATTTTCAAAGCATTGTCCTGCACAGATAACTCTTAATCTGCCTTTGCTTTCTCAATCTAATTGTTGAGTTAAAGATTTGGACCATTTTGCAGGTTCATAACATGGAATGAAATAGAGGGAGACATCCGTAGCGACTCTCAAAGCTCTGACTGCTGGTTTTTACTTCAATATTCTAAAAGCAATACTTACAGTTTTGTCAAATTGTATAATCCTTTGAAAGCACGTTCAGATACCGCTCTGATTTTATTATTCTGGAGATAGCTAAGAAGATAGAAACCCAACAATTAATTCTCTAAACAAGCAAGTTAAAACAAACATAAGTAAATAATTAAAATCTATCAGCCAAACTGAATGCACATTTTTTACTTTAAAATAAGCTTTCAAACTTTTTACACCTTGAATTTGACAATAACCATTTCACAGCTATAGCTGCAAAGACTGCAAAGAGCAGACTTACAAAATTCATCCAAAGGGATGCTTGCTTTGCCTGAGATGAACAATGAAGTGGTTGTTTGCAACCTCCTTGATTAGGTCCTAAACTTGCAGTGCTCACCTGTGTGAACTGATTGTTGTGTTTAGCCAGATCTCTGCTACAAGCAAAATTTTGCACAGAAAATGTCAGTTTAAAACAATTTTTGAATTTTCCATTTGTAATACCAGAGAACTCTCAAAATGCAGCATTTTTAAGATAATATAATAAAAATGTAAAGCAGATCTTACTAATCTTCTATAAACTAAAGATACTAATTTTTTAAATTCTAGATTTCTTTAGCTACTTTGATGAAATAATGAGTTGAAAATACTATCAGCTGCAAATATTAAATAATTTTCATATAATTTTAAAGCATTATATCGTTCTTCTCTAAGTAATATTTAAATACAAGTTCTTTTAACTGAATTACAGTTAATAAAGCATCCAGATGCATTGCTGTTAAAGCAAGAAGAAACCTTATGTTGGACTTCTGTCAAACACTGTTCAAGACTCTTTGAAAAATGTAAATCATTCAGATCAGAAGGGTGTGAAGTCAGTATTAGAAGCAAATGTTTTGTACAGATAGATATGGATGTGTGTCTTTTATCAAAAACATACCTTTCAAGACCGTAAGGTCATAATGACACTTAACTTCCAGAACACAAGATGGTGCTGCAGTACAGCACAGTTCCCATAAAAGAGAGCTGTAAACTGGTGACACAGGACGCCTGCTGTAGACTTTTGCATTTAATTTTTAATTTCACTAATTCTAGATTAAGAAAAATTATTACAGTCTATGATTTTTTAACAACATAAATGTCACACATTGTAAAATACTCCACAGTCCTGTTCTGCCATAACAATTTGACTAGTTGGGGCATTATCGAGTTGGTACCAGATATAATTAGGACTAAAACCATTTGCCATGTGAGTGAGCTTCCCATGACAGTTTGGGAAGTTTGAGTTTCCAAACTTTCGTTTTGCAGAATAAACGGATTGACTTACTTTAATTTATTTTAGCATATACTTTTCATTATAAATGTAACTTCCTTCAGACATAATGAAAGTTTAGCATTTTTTTTATAAAACAGTCCATATAAAAACATTATATATGCAGAAATTAGAGTTTTGAAAAAAGACAGATGTCAAATGAAGAGCCAAACAGGCTACACATAATGTATTGAAGGGTGAGATTAACCCTAATTTTGTTACTTAGATGTTAAGCTCTGTGTGTGTATATATATGGGAGAAAGAGAGGATGAATGTTCAAGGCACTAAATAGGTATTTTAAGTTGAAGCACTGCCTTACAGATTTTTAAGATCTTGATATTTCTTGAAAACATCAGCAGAAAGTTTTCTTAGCAGATTCCTCTGAAGAGACCTGTAGGAATAAATGCACACAGTAAAACTACTGTCCCAGCTTCCTACAGTGCTGCTACTTCTGTTATTCAACCAGAGCAGGTCTCCCACTACTAAATTAAGAAAGCAGTATGAAACCATCTGAACATACTACTTCTGTTTGTCTGAATATTTGTATCTATTTAAACAGTAAGTTAAATGCTTTATAATAATTAAAAAAAAAAAATCTTCCATGTCCCCAGAAAAACTGGCAATATAATAGTTAAATCAAAGAATGAAAAAGTTTTGACTATAAACTATGGATTTTCTCAAACATCAAATGCATATAAAGCCTATTTCCCAGTTCATGTGTCCCTATGTCCCCGTCTCATCTGGGGATATTCAAGTGTCCTGGCAAAACCAAAATTCCTTCAGGGTATGGTTGGATTACAAGAGAATCTAGCCTGAAAGGCAGCTGAACCAACCAGACAAGCAGAATGTCAGCCACGTGTGAGCACAGACTGGTACTGTTGGGAAGGATCTGTACCCCTGCTCTAGAAGGCAGATCCTCGGCTCAGGACATCTGATGCTGCACTCTGCTCACCACACATAAAACTGCCTCTCGAACAGTGATATGCAAAACAAGTGCACATCAACAATTTTCTGATCTCTTAAAAAGCTTGGCTTATACATACATATCTGTATGATGACTCAGGCCACATTAAACCCTTTTAAATAACAGTGTATTCAGACACATAAACTGAGAACTAAAAAGATTTGCTCTAGCAGGTAGCTCCACTGATTTCAAGATTATTGACAGAAATACAGACTAGGAATATTGGCAGGATCTTAGTATAATAAAAAGGTTCTAAGCATTGTGTCTTTAAAGGAAACATTTCTTCTGTAGATTTCTTTAGTTTTCCTGAAACTCTTGCTAGCTCAAGTCACTCTTACAAAAATGAAATGATGACTTCACACTGAGTCTTTTAGTTTCTTTCCTCTCCTTCTATGTAGGGAAAATCTCTACTTAAAACATTAAAGTACTTGTCAGCAGGAAGACACGGTGCTTTCCAAGCACCAGCTGAGCCAACTCAACCGATCATAATTATAAGGCTGTAGCTGTGAAAAGGTTTCAGGATTGATAGTCAAATCTGAACAGAGCAAGAGACCACTTTACTTCTTTACTTACATTATGGTTATGTTTGAAGAGACCGAGGGGACGGCTCGTAATTTGACAGCGTCACAGAAGATCTCCAGCCCTTGGCAGGTACACTCTGATGGGACGTCAGCGGCCACTGCACGAGAACAAGAACGTGGTTGTGGCAAAAGGTGGAATGTGTGGTGTGATGGGATGTGAAGAAATGTGGTGTAAAAGAACAATGAGTACAAAGACAGATGTAGCAGGCTCTGTTACACAGAAATTAAGGCACATGTTTTTACATAATTGATTTAGACCTGATAAGAACCTAACAAAAAATATAAAGGAACACAAAAAATTATTTTACCTGATGACCTCTCTGAAAGAGCTTTTAAAAGCTCTTGAGCCTTAGGCTTGTTATACAGGAATCTGGAATGGATTTTTTGCAGCTATTATTTAGATTATTCAGTCCTCTTATTTTACTAGAATGAGCACAGTTCTGTCTGGGTGAAAATGGGTTGAAAATGGGTGAGGAAATCTCTGCTCCCTTTCAGCCCAACTCTGCATTTAAAATTAGTGCTCACTGCTGGTAGGCAGCAGCATCGAAAAGTCTGTACAAAGGCCTGTGTAATTGGAGCAGGTTTGCAAAGTTTCATTTGATGTACAAAGAAGTGAACTGGGGGAATGTTGCCTTTATTTCACTCTGAAATACCTGTGAAATATATATCTTTCCAGCAATATCAACATATTCAAATAAACATTTACATTATCCTCCTAATTGGAATATGTTAATTGGCATATGTTTGACACTTCTCTTCCAGAAAATGAATCATCTTTAATGGAACTGAAATTAACTTCAAATTAGCATTTGTTTATCTGAGACATTAGTTCTGTTTTACTATAGATGAAACTGCACTATCTTTCTCTTCCTGATAAGCATATATTTGCTGTGCATTTTTCTCTAGGAATCATCATTAATAATCACTCAAAAATATCTGTAATTACTTACAGCACTCAGGTGTCTTTTTCTGAAATGCATACAGAGATTTCAGTTTATTGTACTTGTCCTTTGTATAATGTTTATCAAATTGCAGAGACCATCCATTGTTGTCTTCTAATAAAAAAAAAAAACACCAAAACCACAACACAAACAGACCACAAATAGAGGACGTTAGAATACAAATAGAAGGTGGAAATGTCTTCACTTAATCTAATTGCATCAAGTTTTATCTAAATAATATGAGTTTTTTTCCCAGAACATTTCACAGACCATTAGATAACCTTATCTTATAGAGCTGTCTAATCACACATAGCTATGCAGATTATAAGCTGCATAGCAGGAACAACTCATTATGTCTTCAATAACATTTTCTGTGACAGTCACACTGAAAAAAAGTACAATCTTGACATTAGAAATTTTTCTTTACATAGGAGTCTGAAGATGAGAGGCAACCATATTTTCCTACATCCTTAAACGTGCAGATTTGTCACTTTGTCCGCAAAAACTGAAATGATCACTATGACTCTGACTAGCTCTTTCAGAGAACCATCTTGCACTATCACAGCCTATAATTTCTTTTCTGAAAATCTAGATGAAGGCCAAAGGAGCACTGATTTTCAAGAGAAGGGGGGACTTGGTGTAATGTATTCAAGTCAGTGTGTTTAAGTTAAGCTTAGTAGGTGTCTTAAACAAAGCACCATTCCATATCACCAGTTTGGTCACTGTGCAGAGGTATACTTGAAATGAGTAGTTTATGGGTAAAAAAGCAAAAATTGAAGAGCAAACCTTTCAGTTCCTTCCAACAAATGGACATTTCAAGATACAGTGATGCTGGAAATAACTGCAGATCTGTTAGATATTTGTTTCTTGGAAGTCTATTGTGTATGGGAGATCTGTAAATTAACTGATCAGGTAACCAGTCCAAAACAGGGTGGAAAGGGAAAGGTTACTTGCCCTTAAAAGCTGTGATTGGATTTTAGTTTTATCAATTTGAGTCTGACATCTCTTTACCTTTGACACACCCTTTCAGTTTAAAACATCTCCTTTAATGGACAGGCACAGTAGCAGAAATGCTCCTAATGCATTTTGAGCTAAGTGAAAAGTATTGGCAAACCTGCAGAAACATTGCTGCTTCCTGTTTTAATCCTTAGAAGCAGCTCAGTTTTAGGACTGCCTGCAACATGGAATTTGTAGTTGGTGAGGCAATGAGAACAGATCCTTTCCCAAGTGGTGAGTGCCTTATAAACCCACTGGCCCGTAGATGGGACCATAATGAGGCTCCTTTATCAATATTCCTGAATATTTAGCTGGCGCACATCCATTGACTTTCATTTGTGTGACTGGACCCAGCAACTGGGACCTGAAGAAACTAGTAGGAATACAACATATGCAGAGAAGGTAAGACTTAAGAAGAAAGAAATCTTTCATTGAGTGGTTTTTAAAAAGAAATTTGTAAAGATGGCTTAAAAATGAGATTATTCTTGAAGTTTTAATCATACCAAATAAATGTTTTGCAGTCAGGAATATAGTCTCAAAATACTTTTGCATTTTCTAAATTATAATTATGTTCATAGAAATTTTTGGACAACTAACCACTTGTCTGCACATTTTAAACATACAGTTAAGAGCCATAAATTCTAATCCACCTGTAAGCCTATGAACATACAAAGTATAATTTTTCTGCATTTCTCTGCTTCTGAAACTAAAGAGTGGATATGTAAGATTTAATTCCACCTTTCTGTACTTTTAAAATTCTTTGCCATGTGACAAAGCATGTACAGGAGGTGCCATCACTGCACTTCACATCTGCAGAGAAAATGAGCAGGGCCTCCCACACTCATGGGAATGATGGAGCAGTTTGCTAAAAAGGGAAGGTCGACAGCATTTTTGAGGAAGTTGAGAGGCAACTGTGTATTTTTGGGTGGCCATAAAAAGGAATGGGAAAAAAAATCACAGTGAAGATGGATTATTTTGTACTGGAATCATTCCAGTTGTTTGGAGTTTCTAGTCAGTTCATTTCAAATAATGGCTTTTCTAATGGCATTGATTTTCTTGCCTTCTACTAGAAATACAAAGGCATATCTAATCTAACAAGTTGTTAACGGCTTTTTGACCTTCAGAAATATATGCTTTGGGCCAAGTTTTATGCCCAAGCCTGGGACAGTCTCTTTTTATACAAACTATTTTGTCAAATCCTGGAAGAATGTGTTGTGCAAATAACTAGATTTAGTACAACTATTTGGTGAAGCACTCAATGGCAGAACTGTAAATCACTTTGTGATTGTTTAGAGTTTATATGGAAGGTTTGTGACCTGTTTACCTCTTTTGAGGCAAGATTCTCCAAATACTTTAAGAAATGACTGGTAATAGTACTGGTCTTGAAATCCCAAATCTATCATTGAGAGAGTACAGCTCAGATGAGAAATTGCTTTTCCCCTGAGTCAGTTCTAAAATAGATTATGTTGGCTGTGCTTCTGTAAAAAAACCAGAGATCTAGGAAAACAAGGCATCATAAAATCTGCTTTTACATAAGATAAGTGAAGTAAGTGCTGGTAAAGTGGATTTATCTTACTACCGATTAGTACACTGTTTCTTGTTAAAAGTTGCCAATTACTGCTTCTGATAGGAATGAGAAAGAGCACTTTAATCCTGACAAACTACAGATTTGAGTAATCATTTCAGTAAGAGATCCAAGAAAATATCATCTTTGCTCAATTAAAGACACACCTCTTACTTAATATGGAGCTTATGACCAGGATGTCATCTATATGACTTCCCCCTTCTCTTGGCCATGTCTTCATTGGTTATTATGCAGAGAAATACTATCAATTAAATGACAAAACACTCTAAAGAGACACTGTTGTGTCCCCCTTTGATTTTGCCTTTGCTATTGGTGGTCATAATCCGTGGACATGTTCTTTCTGTCAGTTGTTCAAATGAAGTTTCTCTTGCTGTAAGAAATGAGTCCAGGCTTTTCACAAAGATATCTTTTCATACAAGGAAAACCCATGCACTCCAGACAAGAAGCATTTCTTTTAAAAATGTTTACACATGAAGAAATATAATTGCCTTTTTTCATAGTGTTGAGGCACAATGATATAGCTTAATAATTTACCACAAGACCAAAACCACACAGAGATTTTAACAAGTGTAGTGTTGTGGTGCCTGGAGCATTCAGATCTCTGAGGGAATTTCATAGTCCCAGTTTAGATATCCAAGCAGAAAAAATTAAGAACTAAGAACTGATCACCTTATCAGTCAATTCAAAGGCAATTTACTCCACACCCTACTGTGTGTCATTGCTCCTGTACTTTCTGATTAGTTGAAATGTAGTTTGTCTGCTGATATGTGACGATGCAATCATAGTAAAACAGACAGGAAATAAATCAATTCAAATAAGGCTTACAGTTCTCTGGATGAGCTGGATTACATAGCTACAAAGTTTATTCTTGATTTTAAAACAACTTAATTAAGCTAGTGCAACTTTTAAGAAAATAAGCAGGCTCAAATTTCCAAAAGATGAACATCTTCTCAATATTGCATCTTTATTCCTGTAAAAGACTGCAGGGAGGAGCTTTTTAGTCTTATAACAATACTTTCAATCTATATAAATTATTCTAATTTTCTATTCAGTTTTTCTCAAAGTATTTTCAAATTTTTAAATAAATTAAAATAAGCTGATGGTATGAATACACTTAAGAAACCTTTAGTTGCTTCAAAGCTCCCTCAGCAGTAAGCCACTAGAATGGAGATCAGGAGAGACTTAAGTCTAGTGAAATGTAAAAGTTCCTCTTAGTTATCAACAATATTTAAAGATCTCAATAGCAAAATTGATTTAAAGCCTCCAGAAGTTCAGCAAAGCAATTCCATTTGCTGATACTTGCACACTAGAGAAAACCTGATTATTTCAGTGCCATATATACTGTGGATCAATGGCAATGACAGCGAGAATAAAATGTGGCCATACAAAAAAAAATTCCATGTGAAGCTTGAAAATCCTATCTTTTGCCAAGTATTTGCTACATTTTAAGTATACTATTGACTATCAAATGTTTATTTTATGCTTCACAAACAGACTTTATTATCTAATGCTCAAAACTGAATAGTGCCTCATACATTCAAATCTCATGTTTTAAGTATGATGGGAAATAATGCCATGCCAGGAAAACATGAGACCAACTATAACATTATTCATTATTAGCATTAATTTCAAATATAAAGTTGTCAAGGTCTTCTGCAATGTCCTGAGGCAAAAATGGGAAACTGAGACCCTCTGATATTTCTCATCCCTTATGAGTAATCCTGTAATATTAAAACATATATCTTTTGTATAGATGTCTTGAAACATCGAAATTTAGATTTCTGCTATGGAAATCTAGAAGATGATTTAATGAATCTACAGAACTGCAATAATTCTCTGTAAATCTATAGACATTCAAAGAAACACATATGAGATTATACAGAGTATTATTTTATCCTGTTGAATTTTTGTAGACCCTTTAGAAAAGAGATGTAATACGTTTTAACTTATTAAACAAGGCAAGCCAGTCACCCAATGAGTGTGTGGCACACAGTAACAGACAAGGTCTTGTGTTTTTAGAGGCAAATAGGTGCAAGACTTCAAACAGCCGCTCCCTGCCCCAGTTCTTCAGGAAACCTTTGTGATTTTCAGCCTATGAGCTACACAGAGCTTGACGAACCTCTATAAGTGAACTTTACAACTGGGGACCAGAATGTTGTCTTTTGTTCAGAGACCTCTTAGGCCTGGGAGCAACACAATGGTAAATACATTTAGTCAGTGAAGAACTCCTCCGGAGTCAGAAACAAATTAAATCTGCATGCCTGTTCTTGCTTCACTGGACTGGAAAAATGTGGCTATGACACTGTGATTAAAAAACAAATGCAGACACACTGCAACCATTGCCTAGCTGCCAAAAAACAGTTTTACAGAACTATCAGCAGAATTGTCCAGAAGCCAAATTTTTAAACACTGAGGAAACTTGTGCTCTCAAAATAGCTCAGGCTGCTTTGTTCCATTAACTGCTCTGCATAATTAAAGATGCTGCTTATGAAAAAAGATAAAATCGAACACTGATACATTGTCTCTTCCATTGCCCATTTTATTGTTGCCAGTAAATAAAGTGTAGTCAAATGTGTAAGAGCAGTTGCTGGTTTTTAATGTCCCATTCACAGTGAACAAATCTGGTTTGCAGAGGTGCAAGTGATTAGGTACAATGTGTATGATTTTGGTTTTGAAATTAGTAAGAATTCTGGGTTTTGCATTTTTTACAATTCTTATGTTAAAATATCTTTCATTCTAAGTAGAACTTATACTTGTGTTATTTGCACATAATCATTTCCTCTAGAAATTGCTAGTAATAAATAAAGAACCTCTATTAAAAATCAGTTCTGAGATGGAGCATAGGAGCTGTTCAGTATGTGATATGACAGTTACCCCAATTTTAAACAAAGCATAAACCGTATCTACTAAATTCTTAATTTTGAGCTAAAAAAAAAATTGAGACATTTATTTATGAAAGTTATATATCACAGACACATAGGAAGAGACTGTATATGTGCTGTTTCTGTGACAAGTTGCAGGAGATCATAACCTAGATTTCTTCATCTAAAGAAAAATATTAAAATCACTGCTAGCACTTGCAAATAGTCTTTTCTAGTTCTCTTTAGGAAGGCTGGTACATGAGTCCAGTACACAAACATTGGTTTTTGGAAACATATGAGCTTTTCATTAGTTTCCTAATAAAGGGAAGTTATGACTCTTTGCTAACTGAAGACAGTGAGAGTCTCTCCATTGATTTTAGTCGTGTAAGCCCAGGCCAGTTCTCTTCAGGCTCAAGCTTGCTTCATAAAATACATTGCGGTCCAAACCCCGTGTGGTGCGGCTGAAGATTTTACATCAGTGGTATTGTTTGTGTTTTAAGTTAGAACAGAACACAATAAATCCAATAACTGTATAGATTTTGACTGCATGTTTGGGTACTAACAAACCCTAATGGAAGTTAGTAAAAACTTTTAAATCTGAAAGCAGTATTATTTATAACGAAATTAGTACACTTGTACTTTACATACAAGGGATTTTAAGAACGTTTAGCTACAGGATGCTGACACGTAATTATTTTAGTGACAGAGCAACAGGGATGTGTCTTCAAGGCACACCATAAAATATGCTTTTAAATTGGCCAGGTAGGATGTAAAGTCCAGAGAAAAGCCCAGTACCTTTTCAGGTCTGATCATATATCAATATTTCTCCCAAACTAAATTCAGGAGTTGATGGGTGGTTTTGAAATAAGAAACTTGAGGTAAGATACTCTGCAGTTTACTGGAAAGCTTCTTTCCATGAACTGGCATCACATTAATGTTACAGCTAATTTACAGTTCCGATGACCAAATCATCCTGATGATCCAGCAGAATGTATGGAACCTCAGGAACAACATTGCAACAAAGATCACACAGGAAAAACAAATATTCAGTCTCTCAGTGGTTTAAAATTTAACTGCATTAAGAATTTTTGCAGCACTTCATAATTAGCGTGTTATGACTGCAAAATAGTGACTGACCCAGTGTTGTATCCAGAAGAGATAATTACACAAAAGTTGTTAGACTGAGAATATTAGGCTTTTATCACTGCATGTAATAGTAGGATAATTTTACTCAGGGAAAGCTGACCCTTATCTAGGACAAAAACTTGCTCATTCAGTCCTCTAAGTAGATGGCATATCAGAAAGCTCCGAAAAAGAAAAAAATGAAGTGTAAGTTTTAAAATTTAAACACTTAATTAGGAGCACATTAAATAATTATTTTCTGTGTGTGTAGTACTGCTGAGTCTAAAGAGACAGATATTAAGTATTTTGAAACAAAAAAACAACCATGGATGATTACTGGCAATGTTAGTTTAGTTCTGTCCAAATGCATGGAGTACATTTATGTTACAATTTAACTTTTTGTATGTTTTTTTCAATTTTTCCTGTGTCAGAATTTGTTCATCTAAACAAACACGCACCTTGAGATAATAAAATACATGTAGGCTCAGTGAAAAGTTACATCAAAAATATTCTTAGTCTGTTATTTTTGTTTTTCATTAATCAACTGCTGTTTTAATCTACTGTTGTTGGTCTTAATTTTGTTTTATCATTAAGCATCACTGTCAAAGCAGAGATCCCAAAACACTTCTTTCCATGAATCCGTACTGGGGAATAGGTACCTGGCACTTTTACTATGCCGCTGGGTGTCAAAGAGTTTGCCTGGAGATTGTTTAGACTACATTAACAGTAACATTGCAGCTGTAACGTCTTCAATGTAAGAAATATTAGTTTCTTCTTTTAGGAACAAATCCCATGACAACACTGCCATAGCATTAGGAGAGCAGAATTTGTGACTATGCCTAGTATTTATCCTTCCTGCTCATGTTTAAAAAAACAATGAAGTAAACAAATGTTCTAACCTCCCCTCTATAAAAGTCAAGTAGCTACCGAATCAAATCTTACAGCTGTAAACAAATGGGCAAAGTTCTTACTTGGAAAATTAGCCAGGAGCCTTTATGTTTGACATCAAATGTAGTCTTGGTAGGACAGAACAGTATCAAACTTGCTCTGCTTTGCCATCTTGATCCTTAAATGAGCTTGGGTACAGAAGGATGCTGGGATTGCTATATCTTTTTTTTTTTTTGCCTGCATATTTTGAGTTTTTTCAACAGATATAAAAATAACTCCAGGTGAAGCATGATACAGGCTAAACTGCTTCACAATGTCCTCAGTTTAATTAAAAACTTGGTGCTTCGGCAAGGATGACCATGAAGCAGAACATCAGAGAAAAATTTAGTGCCATACTCAAGTCCAAAAAAGGAAATTCCTCAAAACCTTAAGCTTTATGACAATTTACAAAACTGTAAATAATTTTATTTTATTTAAAAAATATTATTATCATGACAGATTTGCAGAGACACTCACTTCTACCTAATGGACTATGTTTTCAAGTTAAAAAGATAAGATTGTATTTTCCATGCACATTTAACATTATCTAGTGATAGATCAAGCAGAACCTCCCATCACTGCAGATGATAAATTGCTAGCTTCCTCTTCTTATTGCAGTTTACTACGTTGCCTCTAGCGCTTCCCCATTAGGATATCACATAGAGTATTTTGTTGGTTCTGGAAAGCAAACAAGGTGGCAAAGGCATATGAGTTTTCACTCTCCTGTAAAATATCAGCTATAATTTACCCTTCAGAAGAAACGCTGAAGTCGAGCTGGCAAGCAGGACATTCACACCCTGAGGTTAAGCACTAACACAGCAGTCTGAGATCTAGAGTCTGTTCCCAGTTCTACCTATGATCCTAATTTGTGGTCATGTCAATTCTCTGGACCTTACTTTTAAGTTTATTATTTGGACATGGAGAGAATAGTGGAAGTGAAAGAGGAAGCAGAATTGAAGAGAACACCACAAAGCCAATCTTTATGTGGCTGGGCTGGCAAATATGAACAGTGATTACAGCCCATCTGAGCACACATCTCTCAGTGAGGATTTGGCTTAGTTTGAAATATTTATAATCATGTTTTGCTGTTGCCAGGAACACACAGTGCCTGAAGCAGGATTAATACTGCAAATTATCTCAAAGATTACAATAAATGTTTCTATAGGAATGAAGAGGGGAATGAGACAAATTTCCTAAATAAAAGAAGAAAGGAACGGAATTACTACAAGATAGTTGGAATGACGTGTTTCGTTATTTTCAGAGGCTCCTATCATGTTGGTCTCTTTTGCACTGCTGCCTTTTTTTTCAAGAGCATTCAAACAGTTTTATAAGGCAACTCTCTTGGAAGATCTACATGTGCTTGTTTTTTCTCTTCTTATTTCATTCACTGATGTTTTTTATAACTGTTATTTCAGTAATTGCAGTTGCTGCTAATATTCAGCACAATTAGGGGCTTGCATTGAACAGTTGGATATTGGATTTTCTTGTGTTTAGAATACCTGTTGGTTTTTTTTTTTGTTTTGTTTTCTTTACAAACAGCAGTATTATATTTTCAAAAGAAGTATGTTTTTTTCCTTTTCTTCTTCATCATATTGTTTTTTCCATCACAGGAAGAACTACAGTCTGTGACATATTTTTGCTTTCTTTTTCCTTATGTTATAATACTGGTTTTCCTGTAGGCTTAAGATTGTGCTTTATCACTGCTGAAGAAATGGTTAGTAAAGAAGTTGGTTTATCCAGCTTTGTTTGAGATACATGCATTAAAAAAAAAAAAAGTATTTCTGAGTTTCTTTGAGGGTCTACACTGATTTTTCCCTCCCACACTTGGTTGAACCTTGTAGATTTGCCACCTCAAAATTCTCATTCAAATTGATGGAAAAGTGTTCAGGAATTTGAAAGTTGAGCTACTCAATTAGAATACCTTGTGGATGAGACTAAAATTTTCAATGGAATTGCATGAAACAATTACTACACCGGAATAATTTAATTTTTATTTTTTTTTCTGTAACCAGGAGTAATGACTTCAACTGAAAACTAGTTGTAAATTTAAAAAATGGGTAGAAGGAGCCAGATATAACTGCTGGCACAAGCCAGGCATGCTGAAGTGGTCCTGGGAAACTGCAGAGGAAAAAAAAAAAAAAAACATTGTTTCTTTGTCTCAGGAGCCAATCACTGAGGCTTCCTTTCTTGTATTTTAAGCAAGAGGAATAGTCACAAAACAGTTATTCCCAGAAGATCCCTACACTTACTACAGTGTAGAGGCACTGCAGAAAATCTCATCAGGACATTCCATATTCTCAGGAAAGGAAGTGACTTCTTAACTGAACAACGAAGTTTGACTACAATACCAATTTTTGAGAAAATATTACTGCTAAATATTACAATAATCTGTCATACATGGCATGCATTTCTCAATAAGAATAGGGGGTCAAGATATGAGAAAAACATCAATAGTATAGTTTCCCAGTAAGTTAATACAATGACTCTTCATCTTTTGTAATTTAGGTTTTCAGAAATCATTCTTGAATTACTAGACACAAAAGAGGATTCAATATTGTAGCTGAATTTTCTTGTATATTCCTTCCTATGGAAGAACACTAAGGCATTACTAAGAACTTGATGAAGCTTAATGTTGTTTCAGGGTTCAGTAATAAAACACTTCTTGCAGCACTGTCGCTGCTCGTTGCCAATCCATGTTAGTCCTAATTGAATTTTTGAAATTTGTTTTCAGTAATCCAAGAATATCTCAGTTCTGTATCAGTAATGACACAGATGAGAAGCAAAGAGCTCTCTTTGATTAATGGACTCAATGATCTTCAAGTTCTTTTCCAGCCTAAATGATTCTGTGATTCTATACTGTCTTGTACTTCCCATTACAAAACTGTGTATATCCTAATTGGCGTTATATCAAGCTGGATGCTTTCAGCAAGTCCTGTACAATAGACCTCGTGGTATTATACAGAAATTAAACACGGATAAAGCAGCAGTTTATGGACCTTAGAGTTCTTAAACGTTAGAGGGCAACACCATCAGCAATTTCTGACACTTTAGGTCAAGATGATTACATGAAAAGAGCAGGAGAAGCAGTTTTTGTTCAGGAATTTGAATAATTACAACAGAAAGTAGGTTTATAGCATTGGCAAATGACATAAAACTACAAAATGCTGCAGGTCCATTAGGTGGGATTAGAATCAAAGATAACTTTCATGTGTAGATGGACACTGAAATTTGACAGGTATAAGAATAAGACACTTCACATAGGTACAAAAATCAAATTCACATACGGTGAGAACAACTACTTTCAAAACTTTGTTGACTTTCTGAGAGTGCTGGTGAAATGTTACTAGATTTTGTCTGAAAGTTCCTTCAGAAAATTTCTTTCACTATATACAGCTCGGAATTTTCACTTAGTATTTTAATTCTTCCCACTCCTCCCACCCACATCTGATGGCAACATGCCTGGCTGGGACAGGCACACAGTTCACCTGCTTGGCTCCAGAGAGCTGGAGGCAGCGTGTGAGGCAGGGCATCGTGCATCTGGGTGTCCTCCATGGCTACAGGCAAACTACTAAGGAATAGGAAGCCTAGTTTCCCCATCTACCATGGATCAGCAGCTCTGGTGATTACCTCTGAAAATGTGCAGGCTGTTAGTAAGATGACAATACCAGTAAATAAAATGTGCCAGGGCTGATTTTCTCTCCCTGTGGTCTTAGATCACAATGAAATGGCTAAGCTCTCTTCTCACAACATATAGGGGCCCCTTTTCCAGACTCTCTGAGGTCTGTGCCACCTCTGAGCTGTGTTCAAACACTGGGGAAGAGATGCGGCTCAGCACAAACTAAAGCTGTGCCAGGGCCATGCTCACAAATAAGCAGCGTGGACGGGTAAGTGCCCTTGCAAAGCCTAAACCCTGGCCCTACCCAATTTGCAGTAGAGGTGAAGCCTACAAGCCAAGTCAGGCTCACAGCTACCATCCAGAGGGGCCAGAAGTGATAAGGACTATAACAACATGCAGAAGTGACCTGACTATGTGTATTCCTGAAATTTTTACACTTTCAAAACTCAAAGCCTGCTGGTAGTGCAGTTTGCATAGTACACTAACACAGATGTCTTTCTCTCAAGTAAGGACATAAACACTTTCTGAAAACCCATGACAATTCTTCCAGATTATGTTTCCCACATTAAGTCACATTAAGCTTTACATAAACTGTGTTGGAGCACACATTTACTTCTCCTCAGCAGCGATCTTCAATAGATTACATACATCCATTTGTACACATCCAAATGACATGTGCAAGCAAGTTCAAAGCAGGGATAAAATTGGATGAAATGATACCATACACAAAGAAAAAATGTGGTCCATTTTTCTTACCTAACAAATGGCTTGTTGGGTGGACTTATTAGCTAAAGCAGACCTGCTGCATCCTCTGCAAAGCGTGTAACTTTTCTACTCCTAACACTCTACAGTCTTCTGTTTTGTGTGAGCGCTGCATGGGTTTCAGTGACTACAGGTGCTAGACACAAAGAAAAGTCTCAACCACGTACCACAGTTGTCTTCGTCGGCCCGATTCCCACAGTCATCCTCACCATTACAGTGAAGTTGCTGGGGCAAACACTTTGTGATGTTGCCACATGGAAAGTAGCCCAGGGGGCATCTGACCTCAGATCCAGAAACATGATCTTCCAAAGAGTCACAGATGACTAAATGGGAACAGAAAAAGTTTACTTTATGATGTGTTTAAAGGTATTTGGTATCATGCTTTTATAAATACGCATTTACATTTGAATGTATCAAGCAACAAATACATATTAGTTCATTGGACCTGCAATTACAAATAGTATATGAAATACTTGCTAAACTTGGCAAAAAACTGTTATATTGTTAGATAATTAAGATTTCCCTTGATATACATCAAACAGGTAATCCCCCCCCATGCATACTCCTAATGAGATCAAAATGTTAGTCATACCAGACAAATGACCTAAGGTCACTATTTTAAAGGACTGTTTCTCTTTGCACTAGAAATTAATTATTGGTAGTAATATAACAGATAAGTTATAGGTATCCCAGTCTGTGGCAGGGCAGTTGGAACTGGATGATCTTTGAGGTCCCTTCCAACTCAAACCATTCTGTGATATTCATTTGTGCTGAAATTTTAGACCCAGATAGAGAAGTCCTTTTACACAAATGAGACATATATTTTTGATTTAATTCTCCTTTTAAAGCAGTTTCTAGATATAAACTGCTCAAGGATCAAAGAGCAAGATAACCAAGATAAAATCTGTGACACAGTTTTGCTGAAAAATGAGTAAGACAACATAAAGTTGCCATTATGAATCCTTTGGAAGAGTTGTCGGTCCGGTCCAAAAATGTGGAGATATTGCTTAAAATCTATCAGTGTGAAGTTTAGATATACAGATGTTGTTCTGCTAAGCCCATGTTTTCGGGAAGCAATTTCACAGAACACAGGACTTCATTCAAGCAGTGCTGAGGGGAAAGGCAGAGTGATGCTGATGAGGGACAGCCAGGGCAGCTGGAGGAGACTACCTGTCTCCTGTCCTTCAGCTCTTTGTACTGCAATTACCTACATTTGCAGTTGCCTGATGCCTTACCAGTCACACCAGTGCACCCAAGGGACAAATTCTGCCACCACCACTTTTTCCAGGGTAAGCACAACCGATCTACTGCTTCTGTAATGGATTGCAGGGTGCCAACTCAGATTTCTTGTAATACAAGACCAATTTCTTCCCAGAAGCATACTATGGAGAGGGTTTTAAATTCTTCTAGAATGAAATTTCTTCAGTCCACATTTTTGAAGTACTTTCAAAAAGGAATATATCTTTCTTATTATAGCTATCATTTGACTTAATAGTTGCCATTACAAAAAAAATTCTTATACAAATTATATTTTAAATTTCATTGCTGTCTTAGAGCACTTGAAATACTCTATACAAACTTTATTACCTGTGTTACGATGCTTGTTCAGATAGTAATCTGCTTCTTTTAATACATACAGCTATTTTTCCAGGCTATTTTCATAAGACAAAGTTTAATCTTTCACACAACTTTCTCAGATTAAAAGGGAATATGCTTTTCCGCAACGTCTGATTTTTTGCACTCATTTTTCTCCTGGACTAAGGGAAATCATCTGAAATTGAATCAAATAATCCAGATTCTTAAGGAGTCTCTTCTGGAACAACCTTCTTCCAGTTAAGTCCTTGACAGTGTTTACAACTGTGAAAAAATGAAATGTAAGAGCAGCAGCTACAGAAAACTGAGACAAATATCCTATTATTTCCATATGTACAGAATTATCTCTGCTGTCAGAAGCACCCTGCATAGAAAGTCATATGTTCTAGCTAACAACCACCATATGATTTTGAAAACTGACTTTTATCCATAACTGTATAACCCATGCAACTACGCAAAGAACCTTAGTTCCTTGTGCCTTTTATGCACAGGTACCAAAAATAAAACTACATCCTAATCCCAGGGTGCATTCACACTTGCACATAATTCATAAAAATTTCTGCTATTCTGTGCTTGTGTTCAGAATGTTACCATTAACTTGTTCCACTCAAAAAACAAGTAGCAAAAAAGTCTTATGCAGACACAGTGTCAAGCAAAAAGGGCATGTGTAGTACTTAGCGTCTTTGTGTAAAAAGCTGAGCAGGAAACTGAGGCTGCCTTTAGTGAAGTTATTCGCTACAATCTAAGTAGCTAATGAAATGTCTGGTAAAAAACACCAATGTGGGAAAATTAAATAGAAATGAAGACATCCAAAACTAACCATCGAACAACCTCTTACCCTGCAATCCATTACAGAAGCAGTAGATCAGTTGTGCTTACCCTGTCCAGCTTTTTACCCTACACACTGGAGACATATTTTGACTGATCTGAACTTGTGCTTAAAGGGGCTGATCTCCATGCAGTTTAAATTTCAAATGACACCATTTATTTTCTCACAGTACCATTCAATGGAATTTCACACCATGTTCCAAGAATTATTATTAATTAATCAAACAGTATAAATTCCTGAACTGATTAAGGGGTTTGCTGTTGCATTTTAGAAATCTGTACTCCCCCGCAAAGAATAACTCCCTCATGGTATTAAATGTTTTGAATTCTCTGTACATTTATAGCCTTGATGATATCTATTCTGAATCTCTGCATTACTCATATTTTGCTGTGTTGGATTACCCTGGCATGTAAATATCTGCCTGGGAAAGGATATACTAAGACATTAAAACTCAACAACTTCATACTAGTTATAGAATCATTGAAAGCACTGGTCTTTGTCCACTGACTTGTTAACATCACTTTGTTTATGTGAAAAAAGACAGAAGTTTGGGCTCTGCAGATTGCAGGAGATTTATGTGTGGAAAAGCACCAACTCTCAGAGGAAATATTTGGCAAAGCTGACAAAGGTAGACAGGAGATAAGAGAGTAAAATTAATTGTAAAATGCTAGATAATATCCAGCAATTACATGTTCCATTGAGGAAGTTAACACACAGTATTTTATGTGAGGAAATTGATAAAAATAGTAATGCAACAGCAGCAACTAAAACTTATGCTTATTATTTTGCAAATACAGACTTGACTGACATCAGAGTTTATTATGCCAAGACAATGAACTGTCACTCTATGTTTGTGATGCAGTATTAAAGATGTTGAATTTTCTACATTTGATTGATTTTCCACTATGAAAAGATTGACCCACTCTTCTTGTATCTTGTTTCTTTTTTCAATTATTTTTTTTAGCAGCTGAAAGAAAAGGAAAAATGATAAACCAGTGACAGACTTGCTTATATCAGAAAGTTTGCTTTTACAGATACGACCAAGTAAAAAAGCCTCTTCTTTAAATACCTTCTACAGAAAATTATCTGCTGCCTTCTGCTGACAGAGATAATTGCATGCATTCCACCTATTCTGTACAAGCAAATTTTTTCGCTCATAGTGATCAGCATAAATATTAAAATATTTCCAATGTTTCTAGAACAAATAAAAAATAAACAAGGGAACCAATATCAATACAAAAAGCAAATCCACAAACAAGCATCTTTCTGACAAGATTTCTGACTGTCATGTACTTAAGGTCCCCCACCATCCCCCACTTCTTCTCGAACTTTCAAAAAGAGAAGAATTCATGTCATGCACCTTTTAAGCTTGTCCAGACCTGCTGCTTTGAGGCACTTATTGCTATAGCAGACACCTGCAGTGAAGAAGAAAGTGGATAACTTTTCCTGCTAGTCTTTAAATACAAGACTAAGTTAACTCTGCTTTCCTTTGCTAGAGGAATAAGCAAGACTTGGGTTGTCACCTAGTATAGATGGCAGGGTTATTTCCTTTGTTGCATGGATGCAGAATAACTGGAGAAAGAACATGACAGCCCCTCTCTAAGCTCTCATAAAATTAAATAAAAAGAAGGAACGCATTTGGGAAAGCCAAGAACAAGATGTTCCCAGGAGAACGTGGCTTTCCTCCCAGCTAAATTGATTCATTAAGCTTGCTAGTTTAGTGCATTCTTTGAAATGCAGAGATTGGGTCACAAGCACTGTTTGTGAAACCAAATAAAGCGGCATGTGCACTATAAGAATGGAGATTTAACACAGTTACTTGTAGCTTCCATAAAACAAGAGAGTATGACTCTGTATGGGAACAGTACTGGCCTCATTGAACTGAGTCATAAGCAATTAAACTAACGAAAGCACCATTACTCATGGCCTAGTACCTACTAGTCACACCAGTCTCAACTGCACTGCATATAGGTTCAAATAAAGGCATGTCATAGTATCAGGAAAATATTTTTGTGTTTTCAAGAACTTGACTTGCATGAAATCCATTGCCACGAGTCCAAAATAACTCATGAATTGCACCAGCCAAATAAGCTAATGTATTTTTCTTCACTTTGAGTGGGTTGGCTGAGGAAATCCAATTGTTTTTTTAAAAAAGAGTCCTTAGATGCCAAGGGCCAAGTAATGATCATGGTAATGAAGAATCCACCCTGTACTTACTCTGATGGAAAGTTATTTTACCTACAAAAGCCCAAGTTATCAAAGAGACTAATGTAAAAATAGTGAAATTTTTCCCACCCTGCGACAACTCATTTCAGTTGCTGTACTTTTAGACGCAGTGGGAGATGGGCTGGATCAAGAGAAGACTGAAAATATTCTTTTGAAATGCTTGCTTTGAGACAGAATGTTTTCTTCAACTAAAACAGAAAGAGTCAGCAAAAGAAACATTGAAGTTGAAATCGATTTTGCCTGTCATTTTTGTGCCTGAATACTTCAAGATGATTAAAAAATATCCTCTTCTGCTGAAAGGTATGTTAAGGGCAGGTGAACTGGCTTTGAAAAACCTTTAGCGCAATATAGAGCAGACATCATAGGCCCTATAACCTTAATTTTCAAAGAAAAATCATCAGAACAAGGTTGTAAAAGTTTATAACTATGAATTTTTTTAACTTAAGAGATGTTTAGTTAATGATCAACAAAGAATAGTTGTGACAAGTGTCTGAACAACTTTGATCAGAAGCATTCAAATCACCAAATGACAGAAAAAAAAGAAGATATGACATTTTAAAAACTTCTAAAAAATATTTTGTTGTCCAAATTTGACCATTACAAGAATATATAGAAGTGAATGATATTTAATTCTTTCTTACATTAATTTTCCTGGGTTTATTCAAAATTTTCAGCTTCTTCCCACTAGAAAAGGCATTTTTGAGTAATTTATGACTGAGACAAAGGCGAAGTTAAGCCATTGTATTCCAGATTAGAAATAAAAAAGTTAACTTTTACATGATTTTATTTTACTTACTACAACTTCATCAGCGGGAATGCACTTTTTTTTCCAGCACATTATAAAGACTCTCCTAAACTGGACTCTTCACTTGGGAAAAGCTTCCTAGTGATTTCTGGGAATACGTAACAGGAATCCCATATTATTTAAATGTTAATAAAAATAATTTTTAGACTGTACATAAATAGCATATTGAAAAGAGATTCTAGTTCCATGCAAGAACAAAACAGGGTTTATACACTTGAACCTTAGCACTGTTAATGTACGCACATAGTTTTGCCCCTTGGGCAAAATTTGTGGACCAAAATAGACCTTTGTCTCGAGGCAATAGGTACTTTAGCATTAATCCTTAAGGCAAAGCGTCAGTGGCTTAAAATATTTAAACATCTGTACAGGATCCTCTCAGAAGTATAATTACACTGTTATCACCACCTTGCCTTTTCTGTGATCTGCTCCTCTGCTGTGGTAATTGTTCAGCTCTGATGGCTGCAGCCTTTTCTAAACGTGTGTGCTGCGTATGCATCGTGTTTGTAATATTAGATTTTATTGGGTGCGAGTGACACTGTGGCATTTATGCAGAAGGTCTAATGGCTGCAGCAGAGTGATTTCTAAAACACTAGCAATTTTTTAATGTTTAGCTGTTAGTTTCGCAACAAGAATTACATTTTCAGTTTATTGCATTATATTTATCTTTAGTAGAGCACATTAGATGTCATTCTAGGAATATGTAGTACTTGAACTACACACCTAAGTTTATGTTTGCTCTCATTAAACACAATACAGTGCAAAAGATTTTAGCAAAGAAGGTGCATCTATTATGAGTGTTACATGCCAATCTGGTAATTATTTTGATTTTAATTTCATGCAGTACCTTTATATCTTGCTGTGTGTTATACAACGCTTTTATTTCAGAATTGTTTTCCAAAGCAGAAAATTTATACTCTCTCTTTGAAAATACCACCCCCAATTTCTAACAACATCACTGAAGCTAGTTATCAGTTATGCCACAGATAATTCAGTCTAATTAATCCAGTTATAATGCTGGAAGGTCTTTCTTGTCTAACTGCCAGACAAGTCCACTCCAGGGCCAGGAACTGCCAGTAGAGCAACTCAGACTGGTCACATGGCACCTTGCCCAAGGATTTGGCTCTTATACCTTTTATTAATTTGTGTCTTTGTCCTGGTTGCACAGAACCTGGAATAAAGAAATTCTGATGCACAGAAAGAGCTGAAAGAGAAAACAATATACTTGCAGTTAAATGGATTGTATTCAAACCCTCAAATTTTGTAGGGCATTCCCAGAGGATGAGGGTTCAGCAGAATGTCTAGCAAAGACACAAAGTAATGAACAGAGCCAAAATTTTCTGTTGCTTCAATTCCTCCTTTCTTCCAAATAATCAGAATTTAAATTATATCTGATTATTATTTCTGTTTAGGAATAAGTTCTATCTGTATACTTTGACATGATTTCCAATAGAAAGTACATCAAGGTAAGCTTTTCTTTGCCTGCCCCTGTGTTTTTTTGCATCAGTAACTCCTCAATTTCACTAATTTCTTTTCCACGGAAGAGCAATATCAAGTCTAAAGCTGGACACATGAAACAGTAGGGTTTTGCACAGGCGGCATTATTCATTGAATAAAAATGAAGGCATGAATATGCCTTTAACTATCACAGTTAAATACACTGTGCCAGTCACTACCATCCCACCTGGAAGGCCTAGAAAGGCAATGGTTAGCCATCAAAATCAAGGAAGACTTCTCTCCCAGAAGTTGATTCTTTCTCATAACCACTAAGGAGTGTGTTTGAGCTGACTCTTTGAGTCCCAAAGATAAAAGAAATTTATTTCAAGTAATAATTTTTTTCATCCTTTGACAAACCACAGTTATAAGAGTTAATGATTTAAACACATATATTTAAAAAAAAAAACCAAAATCCAAAAATCTCTGTAGCTTCACACCTGGAATGGTATTTTTGAAGTTCTGTAATCCTATGGAAAAAGGTTTCTAGTATCACAGTGTTTGACACGTATCTTACATTTATTCTCCTATCTCATAACACACTCAGTAGCAAGCTAATGAAGGGTTTATTTTTTTTTAAATTGAGCAATCCAATAATTTAAAATTTAGTAAAAAAGATTAAAGATAAATGTTTATCAATAGATTGGTGTTCCTCAAGCAACAATCGTTTACCTCATCTAGATAACCAGAATTCTGAATTTAAAAACATAACGAAAGTAGTTAGAGATTAATATAAAGAAGTTCATTTCAGACTGCTTTCAACAAGTTCACTCAGTCAGCCATGTGTAAAGTAAGCAAAAGGGAAACAGTGACTTGGGAAAACCAATTTAAATTAATGAACAATAGACATTTGCAATACATCTCTCAAGTTTCCATAAATAAAAGGTTGATTTAAGTGACTCCAGGACACAATATCATATACAGGAGAAGAGTTTGTGTACATTCAAGCACGGAAGTAAAAAGAAATTCAAGAGATGAGACAGAAAGTACTTGTAGCAAAGCCTTGAGAGAAAGCTGCAATGAAAAAGGGAATGAAAATAGAAAGGCAATGAACAGGGAAATTACTTGCTGATATTCAAATCATAGGATGTTCTGAGAAGTCAGTATTTGCAAATAAGCAGAATAGCAAAGAATTATGTCACTATCATTAAGGTCTCCTCATGACAGAAAATAACCAAAAAGACCATAACCCTTTGCCTAATTTTCTTTGGCCAAACTGGGCAGACCTGTCTTTCTCTTTTTTTTTTTTTTTCCCTGTCATGTGTCTGCACAGTCCTGCCCCAAACCCCCTCACAAGTTATGGCTAAATGATACCATGTGTTTAAAATTTGTTATGCTCTTGAGATGGGGGAAAAAACCCTGCAAAACCCCAACATTCTGATAGAACGAACATCTTGCAATGCTGACGATAGAAAGATAGATTTGAGAACAGCAAGCCGAGACACAGTATGAGGAAAAGAACATGAAGAGCGGCAGTGGGAGATTCTATTTTCTCTTTCTCCATCTTCTTTTGCTCTCTACTCTCTTATTTTGCTAAAGAGGCACTTCAACTAAGCAAGCTGCACAGCAGCCACAATTTCAGGAGCCACAATATTTTTCCTCTTCTCCCAAGTAACACAATCTTAAATAAATCTTTGAAAAATAATCTCAGGCATGCTTTTTCTAAGAATCCAGAGAGAGAAATGTTTTGGGAGCCCCACACAAGGTGTTTGAAGTAGGAAATATAATCTATTTTTTTTTCTTCTTTTTTTTTCTCCTTTTTTCCCTCTTCGTTTACTGTGGCTTGGATAAAGACTAAAAGGAATGTAACGGTAGTTCTTATAACAGAACTAAGCCAGCACGGCTTTAAGTGAACTCTGAAGTATATTTAATTTTAATTTTGGAACAATAAAAATATATTATTTCTTTGTGACCCTGAGACAAGATTATCTGGTACATTTTATTTTTTCACATATTTTTGTTGCTAAGAAGCATTTATAACTATTAAGAATTTAAATTTAATATAGCACTAGAAGTTTGGATTTGGGATGTGGGGGTGCTCTATAAACCTGAGAGTCTACCCTCCTGAAGTATTATAAAATATGGAACTCTTTGTTGTTGTGTTTTGAGGTAAAATAATTTGAAAGTATTTTAGAGATTTTTTTCTCTAAGAGCTCACGGAACTATTTTGTGAAAAATCAATTTACAGACTATGTTTAAATAAGTGCATTATTATTGGATTCTGACTCATTAACATTGGGTTCAATTTAAAAATCACGAGTTTTCCTATCTCTACTGTGTTTTACTATGAGTCCACATAACTCATGACTATAAGTTGTGATGCTCCAATTAAAGTGCCTAAAACAGAAATTATCTCAAGCTAATAGGATTTTTTACTTTCTTAAAGAGAATAATGTTAGCTGGTCAAACCACAGATCCATGGAATAATCTAGGTTGGAAAAAACCTCTAAGATCATTGCGTCCAGCTGTTTGGACTCCATGAACAGAGACATCTGACTTATTTCTTCATTTGCAGATTACATAAAAATGTACATGCAAATTGAGAGTAATAGATTTTTTAGTTATAACTTTCAGATTTTATACATATATTAATGTGCATAAAGAAATGTTGTATTAGCAGTATATATGTGTAAGTTATCTGGATATCCCAACTAAGTAAGAAAAGATAACAAGAAACAACATTCAGAAGTGTGTCTCCATTTTAAATGCAGTTTGGCTGAACAATATTTTTGCATAGATTACTGATGGATTCCACCTCCATGTAGTCTACAGCTCCTCCTTCTCTTCCTTTCAACCCCACTTCAGTTAACCCAAGAGACGATGATGTCTGCTCCTGACGCTCATTGTCAACACAAGTGAGAGCACGCTCTGGGAAACAGCTTCAGTCACAGCGCCATGATCCATCGGGAGCGTGCCACACAAGGCAGGATACTGGGCTGGGAGGAGGAGAGGCTTGCTCCAGTGGTGATCAGCTGCATCACCTTGGTCCTGTGATACCTTTCTGCCAATCCCTGTTCATTCCACACCCGAATGGCTGACTCAGACAGAGCCCTCTTCTGGGCGAGGCACGCAGAAGAGTGCCTGGGCCAACGCAGGCCTGGTCTCACGAGGAATCGTAAGAGACTGTTGTGATTGCTGCATCATGATGTGGAAAAGGGACTGAGAAGAGGAAGCATCAGAACACAGCTTTTCCCAAGGCTTTAAAAGGATTGTAGTTAAATCCTTTGACAACTCGAATCACACACAGCGGGTCGTGAGAAGACATTTATGTTCTAAAGTCAAGGTGTCAGTGTACTTTCAGTGTCTATCATATAAAAGACAGTACCTCTTTTCTTTTTTTTTTTTTTTTTTTTTAAATGTAAGGTTCTTATATTATTTGGCCTATACAATTACATATAATTTACTCAGTGAAGGTGCATTAGAGGTTCTTAGCTCCTAATGTTTCCCTACATAAAATGCATGGCCTGTTGCTAGACATATCCAGAGAGTAAATCTTAAAAATTCGTGTCTAAAATGGAGAATTTGTGTTATGATACTTTACTTCAATAAGAAGTTTTTTGAGTTATCAGACATGAAAATCTGGCTACAATTTTTTTAACAGCTTGAATAAGATAATTATATTGCAATAAAATATTTGTAACTTATGAGATCATATCCCAGTACTTAAAACAGTGTAAAAAAAAAAAATCTGTAATTTTCTCCAAAGCTACACATCCATAAAACCAAGAAATATTTCTAAGAAACCAATCTAGTTAAATGATGATGCGAAAGCAGTGAAAATGTAAATGAAAAAAATTAAAATGAAAACAAAACAAAATAGTTATAAAACAAACAAACAAAACAATAAGAAGGTGTGCTGTAGAATTAATCTATATTTATTTTAAAATATTTTTTCTAAAACATAGTAAGAAAAAGAAAGCCCTCATGTGACATATAAATTTAGGGTTGTAGAAAAGCCAGCTATCCAATAACCATTTCTGATATGTATTTGGAAAAGCAGAAACTCTTTCTGCGTGGTCCTGATGTATTTTCAAACCAGCTACCAGAGGAACTTGAAAAGAATTAGTTGAGAAACACTTTGAAACTGATTTTGTTATACAACAGATTTTGAATATGAAGAAAATACCAAAATATTTATAGATTTGCAGTGTTATTTGAATACTGTAAAATAATTAGTTTCTGAAAACCATTGTCTGTAATTTCTAGGTAAGACAACATAACAGTAATTCACATGTATTAACATGGAATTGAAGTCCAGAAAATGACATCAGGGAGTTTATTTTTATGGTAGATGGGTCTTCTTGAGTCAAACCTCTAAAAATGCAGATCATCTTTGTTAACTGTATTACTATTAAATTCTCCAGACTGATCAAGGCACTTGATGTACAATTAGATAGCTTTTAAATTCATTAATTTAGTCCCTTTCTTCCCCATATGCACAAACTTTGGCTTTAACTATGTTGTGGGCAGAACTTAAGAAGTTTTTTTTAGATCTCTTTTTTTTAATTGCAACTAAAAAAAATAAAAACAGAAAAAAATATTTCTAAGTTAAAAAATACCACGACTACCAACCCACTTCCAAGCGCTATGCTTTTTTCCCCTACATTGAGCTCAGTATCAACAATCAGGTCTGTGATGGGGAAAAGTCTGCTCTCCCAGGAGAGGAGCAAAAGCCAGTGCTTTTACTTTTTTCTGCAGAACAGAGGAGAAAGAGGCAATGTTTGCCTTCTTTGACAGACCTGTGCACCTCTTTGAGTCTAAGTCACTGTACAGCCATTGCCATTCCTAGCGCTGTAGTGACACTTGCTCTCCAGTGGAGACAAAAATTACTTGACTGAGAATAAACATTTTGACCAAATAAAGCCTCAGGATTGATACAGAGCACAGGGGTGGAATGCAATGACCTATGCTATATGGGACTGGGTGATTAAACATCCTTTCTGGATAAACTCTGTTGAGTGATTTCACGTGTGCAAGATCTGCAGCATCAGTGTAATTACTCCTGGGTTCTTACTCCCCAACCTCTTTCTCTGACATGAGGTCAGCTTGTCCTCCCAGGCCTGGATCTCCCCATCAGGCCACAGCTGATGTCTCCAGAGACTCATCCAAACCCCTGTTTTCCCCAGTCTTTCTTGCTGGTACATGTATCTTGCCCTGTCACACAAGTCAACTGCATGCTGGATCCCTCATGAGCATTGAGACACAGTAGATAGTGAGCATAATATTGAGCATTGCTTCTTTGCATAGAGGAAGTCACTTTTTTATGTGTAACATCAGTTATTAGCAACACATGTTCAAATTGTGAATTCAAACTCAAGATCTTTAAATGTCATACATTTCTGCAAACACACCTTCATATAACACACTAAAGGCATGTGATCTATGCTTTGATTAGTCTTCTAATGAATTACTGACATCTAGCTGCTTAGTCTACAGTCTAACCACTTGCAAGCTACAATATTAAATTCCTGATTAGTTCAGTCACACAGCTACAATAATTAGGCTTCCCATTTTTAAGTCTTCACCAATTGTTTGGATTACAGTTTAGAATACGATATTATTGCTCAGATGGGGAGCTGAGACATTAACACATGTATGGCAAGTGTTTCTGCTAATTTTAGGTTTATACTTTCAGAATCAGCTTCACAGACTACTTAAAGAACAGCTTTTATAGATGTCAGTGGCAGCCATGCAGTGAATGCTACCACATCAGGATGATCAAGGCAAAACCCCTAGAAAATCTGCCATATAATTATTATCCATTTATAAGCATTAGAGCAGGAATAGAAATCAGTTTTCCAGAGCAGAGTTCAGTTGTTTTATTCAAGTGGCCATTTACATTTTATCTTAATTAATTAATTACAGAAAATGAAGACAGGGTCACAAAGCAGCATAATTCACCATAAGTTTCTGATTCATTCTTTGAATGCAGGACATAAAGCATGAGTTTTTTGTGGAGCTATAGCAAGAAGAAAATGCAGTATGGGTACATAGGACAAATTAAGATTGTGTCTTTTGCCTCAATTCCTAAGCACTGAGTTTACAAAATTAATAATGTTCACTAACATAGGTAAAATCTCAGACTATTAAAAGAGAAAATCAGTTTTCCTCCAACATTTTATAGCATGACACCATGCTGCATCACTGGCTTGATCCTTTAGGTCTCCAGACCATCAGTTTATGAGAGGGTAGAGTGATCTGAAAACACTAATTACCAGCCTCTGAGCAGAGGTTTTACACAGGAGGAGACATTTTGAAAGGAGACAGTAAGTTACAGGACAATTTTGAGCTTCCTTCTGGCTTCGTAACACAGTGCTCACCCTACCCAGCACAGCTGCTTTTTCTGCTGTCTCATCTTTTCCTTGCCCTGGCTGCTTCACTGACTTCCATCCTTTCTTGCCTGATCACTACCTACTTCCCATTATCTCATCCCCTGCTGTCTGTATAGGTTTCAAGTTCTGATCTCACCATTCTCTGACTTCATTCTTCACATGCTCACTCCCCTTGCTCAGAACTCCTTTAATTAAGTCACTGTTCCTGCTGTCTCCCTTGTACATATCCCTTTCCTCAGTCTCTGCCCTCCCTGACTAATAGTATTTCTGATTTCCGTTTTCCCTTTCTAAGTAGCATTAGCCTTTTCCCTCATCTCTCTGCTCCATTTTCCCATCTACCCATCCCTTTGGTCCCTCTTTCATTCTCCTTTTTCAGTCCTTTCTAATACATTTTCACCTTCTCTGTCTTTTAGACACAACAAATAGGACTTCGTGATCCTCTCAGCTTCCTGCACCTCCCCACCTGGAACCAGCCATTTCAAAGTCTGATTTGATGGCTTCAAACTCTAGGACACTTGGCACCAACAGAAAACCCTTGCTGAGATGACTGATAGCACTTTCTCTGATGAGTGTCACACTGGTCTCCAGCATCCAGTAACATCTATCAGAAGAGGTTATTTTTTACTTTACTGCATCTAGGCTTGAACAGCCTCATCAGTTCTAGCGGGATGGCCTGTCAGGGGGCTGTCTCTTAGGCACAATGATTTTGTAGAGGGATACTTCAGAAGTTTCTATTTATTTGAGAAAAAGCATTGCTTAGTACAAGATTCCCCGAATTTGTCCAACACAGGCAAAATAACAATTTCTCACATTCTGGAAAAATGAAATTATTTTGGTAAAGTTTTGCTTGTCTTCTTGTTCAAGGTGCAAAAGATCCACATTGCACATAAAATTTCAGAGCAAGTGCTTAAAGTCTGGTAGAGTTGCTATAGACAGTCAAGAGAGGTTTTCAACTTAGGTAGCCCCTGGTGCTGTTAATGGAGAGGAGAAAAGCTCCCTTGCCCAAGCAGTTACAGGATCTATCTTTCAAAACTTCAGTTTAACATCATGAAGATTTTACCTACCCTCTAACTGACATTAGAGTAAATTTTCCTCAGCAAATCTAGTCTTCATCCCTGATTTTCTGCAAAGATACTAATTTTTGTGATACTCATAAAAATATAGCTAGTCAGATTAATGCCCAAGTTGAGTGAAAGAAACAACCAAATATTACACAATGGTTATTTGAGCTTGTGCAAAGGCTGAAGTAATTTAACTTTTCTACTTAGAAATCTGGAAGGGATCTTAAAATATGTTAAAAACTATGTAAACAGGACCACTTTCCTGCACAATCATAAACTTACACTTTTCCAAATAGTTTAGAATGGTCTCTTTCCCACATTTGACATAAAGCATTTGGTATAAAAGAGCTTGGCCTTGAAAACAGCTGTCATCCTCATGAAGCACCAGAAGGACTAACAAGGTTCAGATGGTTTTAAGAAAGTTTTCCTAGGCTTTTTAAAGTGAGGATAAGGGAAGGAAAAATAATATATGAGAGGGAGAACATAAAGAAGAGGCTAGGGGAACTGCAGGTGCAAGCAGAAGTAGGATTGGAAAACATCAGGAAGCAACATAGAACAGAAAGGGTTAAAATAGTAAAGTTGTAATTGTTTTTCACAAGGAGCCTGCCAAATCCCTTTTGGAACTCACTTTGAATACTTTTTGATACTAACGTTCTTCTGTTTTGCTTAGTGATTGATAAATGAATTGTTTGAGATTCTGTCACTTAGCCAAAGCGCAAGGGGATAAAATAGCTTTTGTCCCCAGAAAGCTAATCAAAGAAATGCTAAAGGCACAGCCACGCACTACAGTTGCTGCAGTAATTACAGCCAATTATTTTAGTAAGAGAAGAGATGTGGCAGCAGGCAGTGCAATGCCAGCCACACACCTAAAGTGACCTTCCACCCTCACAAGACAGGTCAGCCACCTGGGTAGAGGTTCATCCCTGCCACTTATTCAGTGCTGCCAGTCCCACAAGCAGATTCTGAAATTTACTTTTCTCCGTGTCATAATCAAGGCTGTTGTGCTGACAAAGAATATGGTATAGGTGCTTCTTTGTTTTCAAAGAAACCCTCTACGTGGAATACTGTATTCCACATGGGAAAGTAGTCAGGCAGTTACTAGTGCATAAGAACCTTGATTACTTGGATTAGTTTGATTAGTCGGATTTTGGAAGGAAAGGTTTTCATATTAAAAAAAAAGATATGTAATGAAAAAGCTAAAGGAAAAGAGTAAAATAATAAAAAAAAGCAATTAAAGGTACTTTGTGTACTAATTTGACTGTTGAATGGAAAATTAAAGAGACACATTGAATGGGTATGGATAGGTCAGGCAAAAGTAGTTTTTGCATGATATATATTCTTTATTTTACCTTTTAAATAATTATAAGGACCTGTGATGTTGCAGAAATAAAACAAACAAACAAAACCCCCACCCAAAAAAAACAACAGAAAAACTTCCGCAACAAAATTCAGCTGAACTTCTGGCAGTCCACAAAAAGCAAATCCAGTTTCTAAGGACAGCTCGACTTACTTAAGGAATATTTAATATTAGCTAGCATAAAGGCTTGAGAAAAGCTTATGTCTATTGAGCAGATGAAATGAGCCATCTAGTAGATGTGGTTACAATTCACATTGCTGGCTAAAACTCCCAAAGGTAGTGAAGATACGAACTGTGCACTGAGCAAGGTGAGGAGAAGTGGCACCAAACAGAAACTAATTTTGGAGCAAAACAAAGCACTAACAAGCAGCAGAGACTCCAGGCATCCATGTGCTTTAACCTGTGAGTTCACCACTTCTCTCTTCAACAAATCTAGATGTATAAGTATCTTAATAATCTTATAAGTATTATAATATATTGTATATGGTGAGCCAATGAACACCTGAAAAGGTAATGGCCATCATAACTAGCAGGCCTGTAGTCATTCACAGTCTTCATCTGCTATCCTATTT
Organism: Oxyruncus cristatus; assembly: GCA_013399855.1. Lineage (NCBI taxonomy): Eukaryota > Metazoa > Chordata > Aves > Passeriformes > Cotingidae > Oxyruncus > Oxyruncus cristatus. Next base: position 1,404,885 of record VXAY01002648.1, read on the forward strand.
TACAATATGCTTTCATACAGTTCAATAGGTTTTATAAATTCCATAGCAGAGATGAATTTAACCGCAGAAATGATAACAATGATTTGCACATCTCGTATGAATGTTTCTAGATTTTAATGTTTTGGTATAGAAAACAGTAATATTAAAAGCTTAGCTTGTTGAAATTGTTTAGCTTTTATTTTGCACACCTTAAAGTACTACCTTACTTTATATTGGATTATTGCTCATGGACAACGCAGATGCATATGAAACAAGACCTTGCTCACAGGCTTGATAAGATCTCATTATCATCACCTTCTTAATTCTAAATTCATTATCATTACTTTTTTTCATGCATGCATCTCACATATTATATTTTCCTCCAAAACATAACAGAACTGCTCAAAGTTTTTCAAATGATTTAACTGAGTTTTGCAGCTATAAAAACAACTGTATGTGGAGGTCTATTTCCCAAACTCCTAGTGAGGGGTAATATGCCTTACAAATCATAAGCAGCACTGTATACACACATGAACCCTAAAAGCTTTAATTTAAAAGCAGGAGAGAGAACAAGCTGCTGTTCAATACAGAAGGTAGCAGAATTCAACCCTATGCTTCTATTAACAAAACAGTTGATGCTGTAAAGCGTAGCTATTTTCTTCTTTAATTAAAAAAAACACTATCTTAGTATTGACATTGTGCAACAGAAAGCAATTCATAATATAATAATTACAACTAAAGAAAATGATAACCATTAGGAGCATTCAACATATAGATCAGTATCAGCAGCTTCACAGGGACAGCTTTATGAAGTCAAAAGCAGCACCTAGAAATACTGTACTCAAATGAAATGAGAAAAAACATTACTAAAGTAAGCAGAATGTCTGGTGTAACTCCCACCACTCTGAAGTGATTTGCATCTGAAGGAAAACTGAAATTTAATTCAGTCTCCATTTTACATGCTATACTACCTATCATGCTGAAAATTCCTATTACCTGAACACAATCTGCCCTTTGAGAACTACTAATTCTAGTAGCACTTGCACAGTATCATCTCAAACTGCTGAACTGAGTCTAAAATGTGGATTTTGTGGCAACGGAGATGAGTCAGTTCTATACGTACTTTCATTAAATATTTACAGCAAGTATTTACGCAATGTTTAAACTGTACCTTATTTTTTAATTTCAGCTCCTATCTATTAATAGTTACTCTTAAGGCATTAAATACAAAAATATCTGATCCCAACATGCAGCTAGTAATCTTGAGAGACTGCATTACACTTCAATTCTATTGAAAAATAATTGCCATGAAATGTAAAATACACTGAGATATCACAGTTCTTTTAAAAAATCCACTGCTGAAGTTTATCAGCTATCTGCTTTGCAATGCTCAGAACAAGAAAGAATGTCAGGTACACTTACCTCTAGTACCAATAAGCAAGAACATATAGAAGCAGCAGCTGGAAGTCATATCTGTCCTTCAGCAATTCAGTGAATAAAGTCAGTGGATGTTGTCCCTTAAACTGCACACCAGCCAGAGTGCTGCTTGTATGGTCTGCTTCCGACAGCCTCCAGCAGTGTGTGAAGCAAGCTCCCTTCTCTCCCTGCTTTCCTCCCCTACTCTCCTTCGCGCTAGGTCTCCCTCTCTCCCCCTTCTCTGGCACACATGCACTTGAAGATTTCCAGGATCACACTGGCTCCTCAGGCTCTGCCTTTACAGGATGGGTTCTGTTCTGCAGCAGGCAAAAGCTGTGCTGTAGGCATGGACACGGGTCTGCCCCAAGGAAGGCGGCTGCTGCTGCTGCACAGAACACAGCCAGGTCCCAAGGACTGTCACCAGTAGTCCAGTTTTTTCCCCCCTCCTTTATTTTCTGAAGTTGCAATGCTGTGAGATGTCTGAGAAGTACAGTTTTATTTAGTCAGATCTTTGAAACCAAATATTTGCTATAGTTTAGATAAACACTAGAGGTTTTTCAACTAAGGGGAAGTGAAATGTATAAATTCAGTCCCTTTGTAGGAATCCAGTCTCCCACTGAAATACAGAAAGATGTATGATGTAATTTATTTCCAAGACCAGCGTGCCACTATTTTTAGACATTAAACCACTCTTTATGACTAATGCTAAGGAAAACAATTTGAAAGAGCAAACAAGGGTGTTCAGAAACATTCTTTATGAGAAAAAGTTTTTTTTCCTCAGATTTTCTTCTTTGAATACATTAAGACATTCCTATCCGGTGCTTGATTTTACTGTCACCAGTAGATCATGGTATACACCATCACATATACAATCACATGGTTAACATCTTTTTTAGGATGTGAAGGCTAACACTCAGCAACACAGCAAATATGTTTCAAAAGGAGTTGGTGAGTAAAGATGAACTTGAGGTGAGAAGCTAAATTTTACACAGCCTCAAAGAGTTTCAGACTTTTTAGTTTGGTATTTTTTTTTTTTTTAACAAAAAAGCTTGTTAGATTCAACAGCTTGCTAGTATGACAATGGTCAGGGAACCCTGGTAATCTGTCAGAAGCTATATCAGGTGCCTGAGGAAAAGAGCCTCTCAGACTAAGGAAATATTTGCATGCGTGAACACATCCACAAAACAGTGAATTTAGAGAATGGGAAAAATCTATATTATAGTCAAAATGCACATTGTTGCTATGGCAAAGTTGTCTCCAAAATACATATTATGAACTGCCAGTCTCTTGATTTCTACTATAAAAGAACACAAAATAGAGAGTAGGATAAAAAATCATTCTGGTCTATTAAAGCCCCAGGAAGTACATTGCCTTCTACTGTACCAACACCAGTAATAGGCAGTGTAGATGCAAAAATGGATCTATAAAATACTTCTTTACAGGGTGAGAACTAGTTTTTGAGCATATCAAGTAAAATCACACTTGCCGGAAACAACTGTTTAAGAGTCAAGCTAACTCCTAAATACTCTAGGGCTAATGCCTAAGATGAAAAGTGCTTCCAAGGTGAGAAAATAGGGGAAGAAACTGAACAAAGAAAGTGAAGAATATACTTTCAAGGAAAAGTATATCATCTTCAGTGACAGATGAGACAGACCTTATGTTCTAAAGAAAGGATTTTCTTTCTTGCATACTTTTCTCTGTGGCTTTCTGCTTCTGATCTAGTCACAGCTATTTGAGATGCGTAGGAACCATATGTGTGTTTGGAATAGATTATTTTTACCTGATAATATAATAAATCAAGCAGGATGCTTCTTCAAAAAGCAGTCTGAGCCACTACCAAAGTTCAAGATTTTCTACCTTAGGGTAAACAGGGAAAACCCCCAAATGTGGTACATACTACTCACATATATTTTCTGTAGCTCTGCCCCAGTGGGAGTTGTCACTCTTCAGCCTTCCTCTTTTTCAAGCACCTTTAGCAAGGATACACATTAAAGTTAATTTTTCTGTACACAAACACTCACTCTATGGAAAGTCCACTGAGATTTTCCTTTTTCTAAATTTTTTATACATTCATAATAACACATAAAAAAGCAGCAGCAGTTTTCAGCTCATTCTCTCATTACATGCATAATTACAGGTAAACTGAGAAGCTAGAGTTACAAACACACTCATTGCTGAACTGTGGAATGCAGAGCAGAGAAAGGAGGAGAGACTGTCTTTTGAAAAAGAGTTTTGGCTTACCCTACTTGAATGCATTTTTACTTCTTATTAGAAGAAACTTATCTGTGTATTAGAAAGGCAATAAATACTTCTCTCCTCACTAAAAAGTAAAAAGCTACGGCATGTTGGTGTTTTAGACCTCTCTTTTCAAGAAAGCAATAGGCTTTATATTCTAATTCCATACAGGGCAAAGAAATAAGAATTGGCATCTATGCTTCAAACAACTTTGAGAAGATATTTGACTTCATTAGGATGGTCAGTATTTGCTTGTATTTCTACTTACAGAAATTTTAAAATTGAAATTTAGTCTAAACTATAGGAACTCTGTTGTTAGATCTGTGGGGGACAACCCCCCAAACATTCAACAAACACTGTGCCACCACACCCCAATTTAACAGAATACATTAATGAATGGTTTCACTAAACCCCAGTAATTGTTATGCTATTGATAAGTAATCTCATATTTCTATTACAGTATTTGAAATTAAATTGAGTGATCAGGGCTTAGAATTAAATAACTGTAATTATTAGGCACTTTCAAATAAGTTACTAGTGAAGTTCTAGCACCTTTTAGTCATTTTCTGTTGTTCACATTGGGTACTACGTAGAAGGAAATTCATAGAAGTAAACAAATCACTATGGTGTCAATATTAAAAATAAATACACACTAAGCTGTAAATCTGCTACTGTAGAAAAAGTTATAATTCATTTTCAGCTTGAAGAAAAAGGTCTATTTGTCTGCAGGCTGCAGCTACTCCCTTGGAAGTTAACAGGTATTGTTAAGCGTTGGACTAAATGATCCTTGTTGGTCCCTCCCAACACAGAATGTTCTGTGATTTACCTCTGTACATCAAACTCTGACTCAACACTCAATGTTACAACTGATAAGCTTCAAACAGATGCAGTACAGGTAGGAGAAAAGTTGTATCTCTAAGTTTTACTCTATACGGGGCAGATAGGTGCATACAAACTCCACCTGTTACCATGTTTTTTCAAGTACCGAGTAGTCTGGATCTCAGACATACTTCTGCTCTTTCCTGTTGTGGTAATTTTCCTTGGTTTAATTAAGAATAAATTTAAGGATACCTTATGTCATGCATCAAAACAAAGACCCACAAGACAATAGGTAGGTCAATGGTGACTTTATACCTAAGCATTGCTTAGTAAGCAAAGGAAATTTTAGGTGAAAATACTGACTGTATTGTCAGCTGTTTTGCTGTTGTAGTGAAATACAAGATGTGCAGGATGAAGCACTGAAAGTAAAACTGGGCCCATGTTGCCACCTGCAGTCATGAAGATTATATATTTTATATTTAGAAATCATGATTCAAGAAATGAACCTCTTGTTTTCTCATCCATTTGATGACCAAACTCTAGGTTTTGTATTACAGACACGTGAATAATTAATGTGCAAATGAACACAATTGGCTTGATTATATTTAGTTTACACTGCTCTCAAAGCTCCATCAGTATGCTTTGCAGACAGTGCAACTGAGAAGAAGACGTTCATATTTTACAGGACAACTCTTACCTTTGGAAGATATATTCCTTATTTAATATCTGCATCCAGGTTCCTTGAGTTCAGAGCAAAGCAAACTAAAGAACCTCTTAGGAGAACTGCACAAATGTCTAAGCACAGAATAATAAGAAAAGACCTCATTTACAGCAGCTCCTTCCAACCATTAAGCTGTGCTGCAGTACCTTTATCTATCTCATATACTTGTGCCTCAAGCCATACTGTAAAAATGTGCTATCTTTTGATAAAGATTACTCTTCCCTGTTTCATGGTTGCAGAGATTTAATAGGATCTACCTCCTAAACCCTGAAGGGCCTAGCACACCCAACCTAACAGGCCAGGCTAACTCTGTAGGCATTTGTGCTGCAGGACCTCCTGACTTCTCACTCCCCTCTCCAGACCCTTTATCTGCACAGCTGCAGCTGAGCTGGGATTACTTCCACTTGTGTTTGGAAAAAGGGGAGAAACTTTCCTCTGTCGGAAAAACTACCTGAAGTAGATGTTCTCTCCTGAAGGGCTTTATTACAGGAACAGTAAAGATTTCTTTTTTTTCACCAGTATATATGAATATCCACCAAGAGTCTCAAAACAGAAACCTGTTCTGCCAACCTTATTTTAAGGTAAAGCAAATGTACAAAATTTGGCTCTAGTGACAGCTGGCAGCTGCAGAGTGATCATAACTCCCTTGGTAGGTCTCATGTTGTAGCTACAGAGGGGAACACAGAAAATGAGTTTCATTTTCCATGGGGAAAAGGCAGACAGAAGAGGAGGGATTCATGGATGACTGTTTGTCCCTTACACATCTTTTGTGGTTTGTAGATGGGACACTAGCTTGGCTGTAGACAATGGTGTACAAGCAGCAACATCTAGCTAGTTCTGAGCTCCTTGAAATACTTTTTATTTCTTCTGTAAAAGGTACTCTTTGCTGCTGGATGCTTTGGTGACCCTATCCAGCTGTCCCAGGGCTGGTGTGGAGGAAGGCCACAGTCAAAGCAACTTGTTCATCACCTCCCTCATTTTCTCCTGTTTTCTCCAGCTGTTTGTGCCTGACTCAAAGCTGCCACTGGAATGTAGAAAGTACATTTCTTTCAAAATACCAAACATACAAGCTTTGCTAATGATATATTTTCCTAATCAGCTGTTTCCAGTCTTTTGACTGATTAAAGAGTGTAACAGTATTTCTATGACTGTGTACGATTACAGGCATGATGTTAATGGCTTATATTGTTTGGTAATGTCATAGAAACTGTATACGACATCCTGCTTTTCCAGTGTGACTCTTTTTCCAACTTATCTCTTTCTGTCATATTTTAATAATATTTAATAATAGCAATTTTTGTTTACATCACCTAAGCTTCTAGAAGAAAAGGCAGACCTCCCAGGTATTAATAGTTGAAGATACAATGATGGCAGTGTGAATTTCATAAAATGTTCACTAGCAATTTGTTTACATATTTGAACATGAGACAGTACCAAATATATGAACATTGACAATTAAGTCATACTTTGATAGAATGTACTCCAAAAAGATGCAGTTCATAAAGCTTTAAGGATGGAAGGCATTTTAGAAAAAGAACAACTGATTAGACATGTAGGACAAACATATACTAAAGTGAACATAAAAAAAGAATAAAAAGAACATCCCCCAAAACTCATAAGAAGTGAGGAGGAAGAGGAGGAAAGTTGCAGTATGAGGAAGTAGGGCTTCTCAAAGGGCAAATAAATAACATAAGAAGACACTGTCAAAAGTGGAAACCAATGAAATGGAGAATGCATTTGAGACATTATTTGTAGGACCATCCATACTCACACTTTGCCAATGCACTGCTATGAAGAAAATAAACTCTGTAAAATGAACCACTGTTTGTGAAGTAGGTATGGTTTCCAATCCAGTGGCTTTCACGTAATGCCTTAATTTGTAATTCCAATTTTGTATTTCTGCAACAGCCACAGAAAACAGAATGGAAAGAGCAGAAGGAAGATGTGAAATTCAGAAATTCCAAAGTCATTGCTATATAATTACAAGGGACCAGTAATATAACATTCTCCTAATGCTGGTAAATATTCAAGATCTAAATTCACTGGGGTTTTGAGTTCATTGCTTGGAGTGCTATTTAGATTGTTCTCTTACACAGAAACACAATTGATGTAATCAGTAAATAAGTATAACATTTTTCTGTATCTAATGCTTCAGCTTTTGGGAAGCATAAAATGAAAATTGCTTGACAGAGCTAGAAAAGATGTTGTTTTTGGGGTCAGCTGATAGTCCATGGTCAAGGAGGTTATGTTAGCAGAGGTTTTTTTTCATCCAGGTGAGCTTTTCCTCCTTTCCGTTAATTTGTGCATGAAAAAAAAAATCAATATTTCTGTGAGCAGCTCGAACAAAAAGGAGATATGTGTTTCAATATTAATCATATAGTTCTATAGCACTGGGAGTGATACAAGTGGAGAAAGCCTTTTAAAAGTAACATGCAAAATGCATGGTTAAGCCATAGGAAGCTATGACATCCAGTTTTTTTTCTTTTGGTTTTCTGATTTTATTTTGAAATACAGCTGAAACTTTCAGGTTTGCAAGACTGAGTAATAGCTTTACATTTCAAGCAGAAAGATTTTGTATTTTTCCCAAGTGTTTGGCTGACTAACATATAAAAACCTTTTTTCACCTTGATAGTATTTTTTCCAATTATCTTGAATATTCTAATGCCATGAAGAATATAAAGTAAAATTTTAACAAAGAGTGAGTAACTTTAAAGAATGCATTTAGCCTGTGTCTGTGTTTTATCTCAGGATGATTTCTATGTTAATTTTAGAAAACATCCTTGGGGTAGGCATAATAAGACAAAAATCCTAGACAAGGACCTGAACGGCTAGAATTTTAGTGGCATGCTCTGTTTTGTGCTCTCTTTCTGACTGAGTCTGGGATTATTTTTTGTTCAGGACTGTAGCTTCAGTAAAAGAAACAGTTCATTCTGTTATCCTTGGTCCCTCATATACTTCTCTCAGATATTAGAGCACAGAATGAAATCTTTTGCAGCTGGCTCAAAAGCCTTAAATGTTAGGCTATGACACTAAAGGTGACAACGCAATCAGTGCTGGTTGGTGCTGACACGTGCGTGTGTTGAAGGAAACAGCAGGGGCCATCGTTATGTTATAAACAGAGTCTGACTATTTTGTTCTACAGGTGTGCTCTGAAATTAAGGCTGCAGAGGGCTCGGGCAGATGAATACATAATTTCTGGATTCTGTTGAAGTAAAATGAAATAAAACTTGCAGATGCTTAAACCTGCAGGTAATAAACTGTCTCCAGTGGCCTGGAAGCAGCAATTTAGCAATGAATTTTACTGGTATAGATGCTATGTGATTTCAAAAAGCTGATGCCCCTTTTAGCTTCAGCCTTTATTGCTTGCTTAAAAGATGTGGTACATATCTGCAGGTTTTCACCTCACGCAATTTAATGTACATATTTTGATTACCTACATTTCTACCCAAGCTATAACCTTCAGGTCTTTGAGGAAACACAAATTAATAGTTATTATTCCTTTTCTGACTTTGTAATTGCCTAAAACACTAAGACAAATACATAGGAATTGATGGGTGGAATTCTAAGAAGGAATGATTATTGTATTTCTGATTCATGGATGCTTTATCCAGGCATCATTTAAATGCCAAGTAGTGTTTGGCTTCCCCTAGGTCTGTATTTCTCTATCAATATATAAACCCTTTGAATTTTTTATTATAAAAGATGAATCACTAACTGTGTGCTGAAGTAGTTTTAGCTTAAATAATTGCCTTCCAATAACACAAAGTGTAATCCAAAACCCTAAAGCAGAAGGCATTCAGTGTAAGGACCATCCACACTGAGCACAGCTAGAGGTACTCTGGTGGCCTTCCTGAACATGGTAGGAAATTTGCACCTTTTTAAAAGAGTATTTGTAACATGCAATCTAAAAACATGGTAGGAATCCATGCAAACATCTACCAGGTTTTAAAATCAGGTAGCTAAATTTTAATACTGCTGCAACCAAAGAGAGTTACACTTTATTTGAAGTGTAAAACTAGTCAAGATTTTGGAATGTCTTCCCGAGGCCACGGCACAATACTTATCCTGGCTAGTGCAAGGCTGGTTTACATGAGTCTGTGCAGCTTACAGCAGCACCTCTGGCTGCCACATAGGCCACTGTCTGTGTTTTATCTACTCCATAAACACATTTTGTCAGTGCTGATGCTACATGCCTGCAATCAGTGAAGAACTACAGTGCCCGTATTTTTGTCACTATAACCTTTTGTACTTCACAGCTGTGTGAAATGTGTGGAGAGATAAGGGCAGGTAAAAGGGCAGTCCCTGAGACAAGAATCCTCCTGATGTGGTCATTATGAACTGCTGAGGAGAATGAAGTCCCTTATGGCTGATCCTGCCCCAGGACTGAAGTGAGCTGTGCTTGCTACCCTGAATCACTCTTGAAGTAGTTTCTACATCACATCAAACAGTGTGTTTTCTCTTGAAACACCACTAGCCAAAAAGCACATCTGTTTCATACCTTTCTCTAACCACTCATTAGCCTAAGGCATAACAAAGTAAAGATCAAACCCTGCTGTATCCCAAACCCTGCAGCACTGAGGTGGTGGGACCAGCATCTCTGCATCAGGGAGAAGGATTTACTTCTTTACACTGAACATGGCTGGGAAGGTTGTATTACTCCTGGGACTGGCCCTGACATGTGGACCCCAGGATCCAAAATCTTCCCCTCCAGTGAAATCCAGCTGTCCCTCAGAGGGTCTGTCTGTGACCTTGAACAGCTTCTGACGGTGTAATGTCTCACAGCCAGCAATTTCTCACCTTGTGTTTAGCAGTTTTGCGTGCCATGGTCCATTTACATGGCTTGGTCAGGGGCCTGGGCATTTGCTTTCAGTCCAAACACTTTGTCCAGCAGGCACTCCACTTGCTGTGCAGCCTGACAGTGTCCACAGTCCAAAAGGGATGAGGTAAAGTCAAGGACACCGAGTAGCCTCTTAATGGTCTCCAGAAAGTCTTCCATGGACCCTGAAATGCCTCAATCAGCAGGGAATGCAGGGAAACATAAGGAAAATCAATTATTATTTTATTTGAATTATTATTAATTATTTAATTAATGAATGAATGATTTTGTTTTCCAGTGCAGATACAGTAATCCTTTGCTGATATATCTTTAAACGTTTCACTAGCAGTCTAATGCATGATCTGATTCCGGGAATTTAGGCAGCAAATTGTGGCAGGATTGTCTTTGCTGCTAATAATAATACCTCCATCCTGAAGCTGGGGATGTGACTTTAGTTTACTCATTCTGCAGCCCTATGAAACTTATAACTTCAGAAGGAAACTGCTTAAGACACCATTTGTTTTTGTTTGAGAAATGCTCTGGTATTGGAAACCAGTCAGTCCCATGTTACTGTCTGGCTCACACTTGTAGTTTCTTTTGATCTTTAATTCTGGAAGTATTTCTCTATCCCTTAAGTAATAACTTAACAAAGACTTTCCTCTTACAGAATCATCTTAAAGGCAAATATGCTCAGATAAGGAAATTAGAGTATTTTTTATCAATATTAACCTTGGAAAATGGAAGCTAAGTATTTTAGCTTCAAAATTCTTATAAATGACTGAGGGCCTAGATTGAATACCATAGAATACATTTTCTAAAGTTCTTCCTGGTAACTTGCAAATTCTAGGAAACTGGTAGTGTTTTGTGTGTAGACAAGAAAGTCATCAGGGAAGGGAAATTCAGCAGAATTTTAGCAGTTATTATCAAGTTTTAAAATTTGCTCATATGAATGAAAGCTTCAAGACATCATATGAGCTATTTGCTCTTCCTGTTTCTGTGGAATCCCTTTCATTGACCAGTCTTGAAGGTCAAATCCTTTTTAGGACACTTCCTCATCAAGCAAGATATAAGTCTAAGTAATTTTTACAAAAAGAACTTAAGACACAAGACTGTTTTCAAAGATTTTCTTCATGGCTGGATCATTTAAAGTCATTATGTGGAACAGGTTCAAAAATTTTAAAATTATTTTTTTAGTTTTAAATGAATTTTATGTTTCTTTTTGCATAAGATACCCATTCGGTCAGTTCATGTGGTTTCAGCTATGTATTTTACTGCATGAACTTTAAAAATGTTGCACCTCTGCTCAATGATGCACATCCTTTTCCTTAGGGGCAAGTTTTCCTCTCCTGTTTATTTCCTTGTGAGGTGAAATAAATAATATCACAAAATCCTTTGACAAGCTCCCACATTTAGGCAGTCATTATTCTCTGCATGCTTATTGCATGTGCACAGTTGTTATTGCTTCTTGATAGCAACCACATGTAATTTTGTAAACCCCAAAACGCTCTGAAACTTCTGATGTTTGGAGAAAATGCAGCTGTGGGAAGGATTTGGCTTGAAAAGCCAGTTCAGTACATAAAAAAAAAAGAAAGAAGCAGGCTTCACAAAGCAGACTTCATAAATCAGAGGTTTCATAGGTGAACTCTTCTGGGATACTGATCTAAAAAAAACCCCGAAGAAATTTGGCAGCTCCTTAGAGATGTAGTATTTAGAATAAAAGTGTAAACTATACTATTCTGGGAGGAAGAAAGGCAGAGTAATGAAAAAATCAGATAGATTTAATCAGCGACTCTTGTTCTCTAGCACAGGAAAGGACTGTACTGGAAATTTAAATGAAATTAGATTGCTGAAGATGAGTACAAAGGTGTAGATCAAGCACGCTGGCCAAAAATCAAACAACCAAAGAACAAAAGTGAGGTGGCACTAGCAGGGGACAAAACATCAAATTGTCAGACACATAGCATGACTAGAAAGGAAAGGGCTGGAACTGTGCTTACCTTTGAATGTCTTGTGAAGGCTCTTTAGTGTAATTGCATTTAAGAGTGTTTAATGTTCTTTATTTGGATGTCTTCACTCAGAAGTTCAAGGTGATCAACTGGCCCACATAAGAGTAACAAAAAGGGTCAAGAAGGTAAAGAACATTTTGGGGTACATGTAAATAAGTCTGACATCTTCCTACTGCCTTTGCCCAATGATCTTCACCCTAAGGTGCCTTGAACATCTGGCTAAGTCAATTACAGAGTTTAATGATTATCTTTGCAAACAGTCAAGTGCGTGAATACTTAACCTACTTTCAGGACAGTTTATATAAATTTAAATTTGTAAAAGGGGAAGCTAAAAATAGGAAAATATGCTGAGGAAAAAATAATGTAAGAGCTTTAGTGAGTAATTTTCTCTACTTTCTCAAAATAGAGATCAAAATGTAACTTGATTATAGTACATAAGCATTTTCCTGCAGAGTTACTTTTGCTGGGTACTAATGGGATATTTAATACAGCAGAAAAAGATGACATATGAAACAGCAGTTAAGAGCTAAAAGCCAGACAAGTGTAAACAAGAAATAATGCACGGCTTTCTAATAATGTGGATGGTTATTAAGTAGGATAAATCACCACAGGAAACACTATATAAACTATGCTTTAGCCAACAAACATATAATTTGGGCTCATTTGGGGGAAATTTCTGTAGAATTATGTGTGCTATATTCCCTATTCCCTACAGCTATTGAAAGCGGACTTAAAACTTGTGAAATTCTTCTCATTTATCCACATGGCCAAAAACAACATAAGTACACTTTCCATTTGGAACAATGACGGCACACAGGAGCCCTAGATTACATCTCAGAGTAGAGAATATACTTTCATTACTTATTGACTGCTCAGAATTGGATGACTTTCCTGCTAAGACATGGGCACTTTATTTGAATTATAATCAGTTTATAAAAACCAGAAATGTTATTTGTCAAATACACATGTATAGTTTGTAGCATGGCAAATACTGTAATGCAGAATAGCATTCATCCACAGATGCTGTGTAGATGCTACTGAGAATAAGGAAAAACTCTGCTCCTGTATTTGAAAGAATGAAAATATCATAATGTTCCCCCCAAAAATACCATGTTTTTCCATGTGGAATTTTGAAGTCCTTTTCATCAAGAGTCCAACTCAGTATGTGAAACTGCAAGTTTCATAGGACAACAAGCTGAAGTTTGGTACAGTCCAGATAGCAGCTTTGTGGGTATTGCTGCTCAATAGTTCAAAAGAGTCATCAATTAAAAGTGTGAACAAGAGATGAAGAAAAGACAGGGGCACCTTCAGGTGTGAATGTGTAATATATTTGGAACCAGCAGGCAACGCTGGTGTAAAAATAGAACAAACAACTTTAATCAAGTCACAATAGAGCTATTGAAAGTTTGCTTTGAAGCAGAATTTACCATGATAAGAGCTCTGACAGTGCCTATTAACCAGACCACTGAGGCAGCAAGAAGTCTCTTTTCCCTTGTATATACCTCAAAGGCTTAAACATAGAGGTTGTGCTATGACAGCATGATGAAGGGGTTACAGAGTACCAATTGAGGCAAAGCTTGTGACTTCAAGGGAGTGGTTCCTTTCCCTGGAAACAGTCAACAAACCCTGCTTATTTCAGCAAAGCTCCTGTGTATTGCAGCTTTTCCTAAGATGAACTATTGGCAATGGTCAGACCAGTCAGGTTTTGTTTTAACTCTTCATCAGAAGTTCTTGAGAATGGGACCAAAGGAAGTCGAAGCAATCAAGTAGTATATTTCACTGGTTTTATGTTTGGTTTGTTGTTTTTTTCTACCCCACTTTGGCAGGTGCTATTTGCAGAATATTTAGTAAGTTGGCAAGGAAATTTTTACTTGAACATCACACTAATAATGGTCAGCAGGTTTGAAAAACCTTTATACAGATAGAGGAACTAATTTATTTGTCTATGGTGCTGTACAAAAACCTTTATAAATGCTTTACTGCTTGTAAGGGATATTGCAGACTTCCATTTCAGTAGTGGTGCACTACTCTTATCTCTTTCCAGAATCACTGGTGTTTCCTTGGGACACAGACAGATCAAGCACGACATATAGAAGAAACAAATAATGGTTTCCTGTCAGCCTCCACATTTTAATTTTGTTCAGGTTACACTTCTGTGTATAGTTTAAAAAACTCAGCAAATTTTAGAGGTTATAAATGTGTTTTTCATACATCCATATATTGGTAAATGGAAAATTTGAATAAAATTCTGTGTAAGTAGCAACCTCTCTTTCCACTTATTTGAAGGCTACAGTTTTGTCAAAACACTGCATTAAACTAATAAGCAGTTTCAAACGATCAATGCAAGCCAATTAAATGTGACTCTACATTTCTAGACAACAAGCAGAGAGTTCCATTTAAATTGAAATTTTATTCAGAAAAGACATAAACCCCTCTTCCACGTGGCCTATAAAATTTACTGGGTACAATATGCCCCATGCAGATTGGCAGTTCCCTCTCTGTAGGGGCACGAAAAATACAATCAGCAGGCACTTTAAAAGCTCTGAAGTGTGTTAGTACAATGTACTTTGCCATATTTCAAGATCAGCAAAATGGCACGTGACAGGGTAGCTGATCATTCAAAATCTCCCCATGTGGCATGGCCAGTGATTATGTGCTGCATATCCTATTTCCTTTGCCACCCTGAGACTCAGTTGTGATGAGAAGAAGGACACTGGAAGATGCAGCATGCCACAGGCATACAGAAAACATTTGCCATTACTAGTATGCTTCAGGTCCTCAGGCTCCTACTGTTCTGTGATGTTTGGTGGTTTTCACAAGAGTGCATGAACTTTCCATGGCATCTGCATGAAGCCCCTCTTGCAGTCACTGCATTTTTGGTCCTATTAGAGGGGCATTGAGCCAGTAATGTATGCTACCTTAAACAAATCCAGGTCTTCCCCCTCACAGTAGGAGTGTAAATACAGTTGCAGGCAGTGCAATAGGCCTGGGCACAGTTCTGAGACTGCCTATGAAGCTCATATGTGACTGTGCCATAATTTGACTAAGGCCATCAGGGGAAGATCAGTTGCCCTGGAACGATTCTGAGAGCAATACCTAGAGGGGTTCCTATCACCACTCCAGCCACTAAAGGTGAAACTGAATCACATAATCCTGACTGGGCTCTAAACCTGGATTTTTCCAAGGAAAAAGTATTGGATCAGTTTAGAGGTTTTATCCAGAGAATTTGATTTAGCAACAAATAGACCTGAGCCAAAAAAGTGCGGCTAGCAGACTTCCTAGCAGTCCTGGTTATTTATGTATAGAAACAATGAGAAGACTATTTCTTTATACTGACTTCAATCAGCCGTTCCTCCTCTCCTACTCTCTCTCTCAAAAAAAAAAAAAAGCAAAAAGCAAATTAATGAAACAGGGAAAGTTAATTCATATATTCCAGCTTTAGGCGTCTAATCTAGATGTCCGCAACAGGAACCGTTTCCAGTGGAATTTACAAGGATTATTCTAGATTTCTTCATTCTATTGGGAAGCTCAACTCCCTATAGGGATCTGTGATATGGTACTTAGAGTTAGCTTTTATATATGCACTCCCAGAAGCTCTAAACAGCCATTTTAAAATGCTGGAGACTGATGAAGAGTGTAAAGTAAAATTTAACTGTTTACATTTTTACTCATATTCATTTGTAAGTCTTCCAGACCGCTTTCAATTTGGCTCAAGTTAATCTGTTTGATGAAAACAACTGTATCGGCATTCCAAAGAAGTTTCTTCTCTTTTTTATTCTCTCCACCTGTGGCCTCCTTCATTACATGCCAGATGTATTTTCCTGAAGAAGGAATTGCTGTTTAGCAAGTATTGCAGTCTCCTTGTACTGGAAACTGTACAAGCTCTTGCCCAGAACTACCTTTAAATCAAGCATATTGCTTAAAAAAGATCAACTGAAGTCCTTTTCTAAATATGCATTCACTAATATAACTTATTCAAGTTTAGGCTTTAAAATATTTAGGTGCACATAATTATATTAACAGCAAGTAATATAAAAATGTAAGAATAACAATGTCTTGGTTTATATTTTCTTTTTAAGAATAACCGTCTTCCGTGTGTTTATAACTTCATCTGCTTCGCACTCAATCTTTTTCTAATTGCACCTGTGTGCTTTCACCCTCTCAGTGAGAAAGCATGCAGTAAGTACATTTTAAAAAAAGCATAATAAGTAATATTCAAGTTTATATGGCTCACTTAAATCTCTGCACTTTGATAAAAGCAGCATGTAATTTTTATTTTAAAGTTTTCCCCAGAATTGTTTGTATTTCAAATATTTGATTCTTGTTTAGACTCAGTAGCAGTAAAGAGAAAGAGAAGCACATAGTTGTTTACCCTGAAATCTGCAGCTTTCCATGATATATGGGATTGTATGCAATCATATTTTCATGTTGTTTAGGCGTTTTGCTCATCGCATTTTTAGCTATTAGTCATGATAGCAACATTACAAGTAAAAATGATGGTTAAAATAGCAGAGATGGAATGTAACTCGTGGAGGAAAAATGCTATTATCGGAGTACATCTGAAGTACGAGTTTGTTCAACATCAAGATACCACTCGCCAGTGAATTCATTATGCTGCTATAGTTCCACTAGTCCCAGGGAATGTCAAGATGGATTTTTAAAGAGTGATCATGTTGTGTTCTTGTTTATTTCTTGCTCAGACTTATGTGCACAGACCTTTTGGGGAGTTCATGGTTGATTACACACACAGATTCTAATGGTGAAAATTTATCTCTTTTCCTTTTTTGGCGGAAGGCGGTGGTGTGGCATGGGAAAACCCACAAGGGAAAAAGAAAACAGAAAGGGGAAACTGCCCTTTGTCTACCTGTGAAGAGAAGCAGCAGAGCCTTCAAGGCAGATGTCCCCCTTGCGTGTCCCCTGTAGTGCAAACATGTCCCCACACTGTACTTTTCACACAATAACTGCACAGTCTCTACCAGGACCCATTCAGAGCAGGTGCAGGTGTTTTATGATAGCTGTTCAGTTCCTTGTTGGGTCCATCTGTGTAAATTAAGAGTAGGAAAAAGCAGGGAAAAGAGGAGCAGCTCTCACATTGGTGGCAATTGTTTCCCATAAGGACCCACCATAGCAAAAGTATTAGGGTGTGCTTAAAGATATATTGGGGTCTGCATGTGAAAAATGCCATGAGCTGCTGTAACTTAGCTTAGGAAATTTTTGACTTAAAGAGTTGCAATGACCCCCCTGGAGATTCTGGAGATGGGTTTTTTTTTTCCTTTTTTTTTTTTTTTTGTAGAACACAGAATTTAAGTACAAGTGATTAGATGAATGAAGAAGATTACATCTTGTGCAATACTTTTCTTGTGTGGAAACTTATACAGTTATGACTTTGATCCTGCAATCAGATTTGGCAGCATGAAATTCCAGCTACCGCATAGATGAGCAACAATACAAAACTGTAGAACTGGAAAATGGATTTGTTTTGGACTCTTCTTTAAAGATAGCGCAGCACTCTTCTGCACAGACATTTTCCTCAGCCAATTCATCGTTAGACTGAAAAAAAGACACCAAGAAAAGTCACTATGTTGTCCGTCTTTTGGTATGTTGGGCAATCACCACTGGTAAAGATGGACAATCAGTGTTTATTGATCCATTCATCATTCTTCCAGATTTAATGGACTAAGATTTAAATAGTTAAATATATTTTGTTTCTGGCAGAGATGTGAAATACGTTGGATTTGTTTTTCTTTCTTTCTAGAATATAACCTTCCAGTATAAAAAGCAGTTAATTAAATTCCCTTTAGTTTCATTTTCTTTTAAAATATGGCATAATAATAATGAACCTAAGGAAGTAAAAAAAGACTCCTTGGTAAAGGAATTTTGGAAATCAGTTTTATGAACTCAGGAAACACTGATTTTTATTACATTATTCCAACAGAAAGATAACAAGTATGTTGTCATAATGTGCAAAACTAATTGAAAATAGTGCCCCAACCTTCTCACTGAGATTATTTCTCTAATTTTATTACCACCTCAGGAAAGAGATGGTACTGTTATTCTTTTTTCTTTTTCTTCTTTCTTTTATTGTTGCTTACACCTGTCTTTTCTGCAGAATCTTCTAATTAATACAGTCTTTTCTTGCCTCCTCATATTCTATCGATTTTCTTATTGATCAAAAATCAACCCAGCATGACTCAATCTTAATGACTTTGATTCAAATCCTTTACCGTGATCCAGATGCTGGGTTTAGTGGTAGTAGATTCAACTGGACCTCATGACTCCCTGGTTCACCTTAAGGAAAGTGAGAGGGGAAAAAAAGAAAGCACTTTAATGTTGTTTCAGGATTTTAGCATTTGTCTGCTCAAAATCTTCCTGTACTCATGTTGTTTTTATTAGAGAATGACAAAATATTTAGTTGTTTCATAAATACAGAATACCATGTGTCTCAGGCTGTTATGACAATGAAACTGCTGAGAATATGGTTTATGGAAAACTACACTGAACTGGTAACAGTAAAAGGATTTGACGTCTAATGTTAAATACTAATCACTTTTAAAATGTAGGCAAATTAATTTTCACAAGATAGCTGATATAACTAACTCACACTGATTAATAAATATTCTGAGGAAATTATAATTTACTGCAGTTTATCTTCCAAACGAATGGAAAACATTTTTTTAGCTTTACTTGAATTTCACAGATAATCCTATTCCTTTCCCACTGCTAAAATTTTCAATGCCTATGGTAAGCTAGAATGGGTGTTAAAAACTCTATCTCTTCTCTTTATTATAATTTTGAGTAACAGTCCACGTCATTAGCCTAATGTAGCATTTCTTTAGTCTGGGCAGTGAGGTTAATGTCTACGAAGAAGACACCTACACTAAGAGTTTTACATATTTTTAGTATTACTGAGATCTAAAACAAAGGCAGTATTCTTGTGCTTAGTTAAAAGTGTATGCCAAATAGCACCAACATATCCTTGTCTTGATGTGCAAGTGATGTGATCACAGACCACAGAGGAAGTATGAAACAAAGTGTACAAAATCCCAAATCCATCTGGGACTCAGATTATGAACTTGAAGGGGCATTAAAAAGCAAAGCCTTTTAAAACTACTTTTTGCACACTTTCTGTGTACATAGACATGTAAAGCCATTGGAGAAGAATAATTACATTTTGCAACTTTTGCAGGGAAAGGATTGAAGGAAACCATTTTCTAATCGGTGTTTCCTTCATTATGGCCCTGACGTTCCTTGCAATGAGGTTTCCCTTGTGTTTTCTAGACAATTGCTGCTTTGGGTAGTCGACGGTGTTGTTCATATGATTTAGTGGCTATCTCCCAGTTTTAGATCTTTAATAACTGTTTAATGCACAATGTCTGACATGAGAATGTACTTTAACCAGAGTAACTTGTGGTAATAGACTTAATTAAAATGAAAGATCATGAACCAGCAATACTGAGCATCTGATAATTGCACTCTTTGAATATTGTTAAATTTTAAGCAATTGTGTTAATTTTGATTTCCTATTATTGGTATGTAAATAATGATTCATGCTTTGAAAAGTATTTGATTTTGCCTCTAATAGACAGCTACTGATATCACCTAACACTTTAGGTAGTAATGCAAGTACGTCCTCAAGCTGTCTTTGTTCCTGTGACATTACCCAGCTACAATAGACTGAATGGGGAGTACTGCCGTGGGTCCTTAATAAAACTGTTTGTTGCCCTCATGATGGCAAGTAGCAGCTATTTCCAATGAAGTTCAGAAAATCAAACTCCCTCTTCTCCCTAAAACCTTCCATGACTTGCACTGAGGGAGAACAGGAGGTAACATGCGTTTTGCAGAATAGCCACTGGGTTCAGTGGACAAAAATACTAGCCTCAAAGCCTTGTGCTTGTGGTTGATGGCCACAGCAACTGTTTTTCTACCACCTGCTTAGGGAAATAGAAATTCGAGCTCTGTTTCAGAATCCTGCTGAAAGTTACTCGAAGATTTAAGTTTTGCTAGACAAATTTAGATAGTGTAGAACATAATTGCTCCTGGGTATATGAAGTAAACTGATAATGTAATACAGTTTCTTTTAAGTGATCAGAATGAAAGTAGCATATATTTTCCAAAGGAGTATTTTTTCACACCTACCTACACAATGGCACAGACAGATATTTGTGATAGGCCCAGAGGTAGCTATCAAATCCACATTCATTATTTTATTTAGCTGAGGTGCTGCAGTTTTCTTCAGTTCACTGGTGAATAGCAATGATGACTACCTCTTTCAGAAGATATCATCTAGGCCTGTTGAAAGTATGGTCATGGTTATCCCAAATTAATTATTTGTACAGCAACAATATGTATGTTCTTACTAGAGTGTTTAATTAATTTTGCAATCAACTTAGCTCAGTAGTGTATGATACACTGGCAGTTGGAATGGGCTGAAAATCCAGTACCTAAATATGGCTTCAAAGGAAAAGAAGGAAAGAGGATTGATTTCCTATATTCTGACTCAGGCATGGGCAAGTATGCAAATAGATAGTATATGATCAAAGCTTATCATAACAGATGAACAGAAAGAATTCTGGTTTGAAGTTGTGAGCTACTCTTCTATACATCAGCCCTATCCTTGGTTTTGCCAGATTTCAAAGTACATTCTACTTATAATTTCTGTTATATGAAGTCAAAGAAGATGAGGTTCATTGTTTTATACAAGTTTACTCCCTTAAATCACTTCACTAAAGTAGCAGATGAAAAATATACTGATCTCACAGTGCTATAGAATGCATTAGTATGTCATTAAGAGCAAAGAGAACAAAAATATGGTTCAGTGATTTGAGCAGTCAGACTTGCAAAAATCATCTTGAAGGGGTACTTTTTTTCCTTCACATTATAACTTTTCCATTAAACCATTCATAGATTTTCAGTCCCCAAAGATTTTCTTATAATTAACATGAAGTTTGGCCAAGAACCGGAAAGCTGCTGTATCTTGCTCATCCAAAAATTCTGTTTAAAGTCTCTGAAATTTTTCTGACCAAGTCAAGGGATTGAAATCAGAGAAGATAAAAACCCTGTCCTTTCCTTTTTCCTCTGAATTTTTAGCTACCTATTGAAAGTTTCTTGCACTCTTGAGACTCATTTAATGTTGCTCACAAGTCTTTTCTTTTTTTTTCATTCTGGGGACAAATCAGTGCATATTAACTTGTCTTAGTTACTGCAGACTTCCCCTAAAACAATGAAATCCCTTTCTTGATTGGTATAAGCATATCTAATGAGATTAGTTGAAACGACACCTTTTTCCATCTTTTGTAGCTTTTTGCATCTTTCTCTTTTTATTGTATTTTGTCCGTTGATAACAAATTGCTTTCTGTTTTCCTTGTCACCTGCACAATTGTTATATCTTGCCATCTTTATCTAAACAGGACTCATCTTCGGTTTCAGTGATGTCTCTATCTACAACACCAGCCATGTAGAAAGTATCTTTCAGGCCAGAACCTTTGTTTATCTACATGAAACCTTAAAGAATCTTTAAATTGTCCAACCTTCTTTCCCCTTCTCCTTTATTCTTACAGCCAGAGCTAAAAACCAAGAAGTGATTTAAACATACTATCACCAAGAAGTGATTTAAACATGCAGTATGAACTGCATGGTTCTAAGACTGAAAAAGGCAAAAAATTTTCACTTTGTAACCAGCAGAGGGTTTGCTTATGCACTAAAATGACGAAGAGCTTCAGTTTTGGCAATTTACCATAATGACGGTCAGGTGTCATATGTATATGAGTCTCTGATGTGAACCAAGAAATCTCAGCGTGAGATTCATGCTACTGTCTCTGCCAGATGTGCTGACAATAATTTGAATTGCATTTAGCAATTACATCTGTTTCATTTTGTAATAAAATAGAGATAGTTGTTGTAGGTGATGAAGACTTCTGATGTATGCAGATAGTTACGATTTACGTTTTATTTTGGCGCAAGAGTGAACACAATTGCAAGAACCTCAGCCAGAAATATTCAGGTACTTTAAAGGCATTCTTGGAATGAAAGACTAATTTGAATGAACTCAACTGACTCCAGGGAAAAGGTATAATCATATTTTGAAGAATTAAATTATAATCTCACTGATTGCTATATTACAGTTGGGACACAAAAGACTTTCTCTCCCAGTATTCATTTTCTTTCAGACGCTGAATCTAGCCTGACTGCACTTAACAGCATGTCTCTGGTAACAAAGATGAAGAGTTGCAACAAACATTTATATGAAAATATTTTTACATAATGTATATTCTAATGTTTATTTGTTTCCTTATGTCCTGAATTCTTCAAGAGGTATAGAACTGTTTGCATGCATCAAGTTAGACATACACTGCAATATACAGGGCTGTGCATAACACTATGATTTTAGGTCATAAAACAATGTTATGAAAATGCACTTATTGCACCATTTGTCTACCCAAAGCTAGTATAATATTCTTTATTTGCATATATTTCATTGTATAATTTAATAAATTTTACTATGAGAAACCCATACTAAGCAACTCTAGTAATTTTTATTCATCAACTCCCCCAAAGCAGATTTCAGGTCACATATTGGCTCCATGCAAGGTGGGCTTTGAAGATAACTATTTAATTTTCTCTTCCTTTTCTCTTGACCCCATTGAAATACGGGAAAGCTTAGCATTAAAAAGTGCGTAGCTAAGCAGCTGCATTTTAACACCATGTTTTGAAGTATGGTGTAACACCAGTACAGTGAGAATAAATGGATTTAGAATCTATACTTTTCAACACACTCTGACCCCCTCATAGTGGAATGTTAAACGTAGGATTTATGCACGTAAAAACCATTTTTCACTCCAAAATATATTCTAGTTCCCAAGGTGAAATAAAAAGCACGCTCTAACAAACTGTCTTTCTGCTTATTGGATGTCTAAGGGTACAGGACACTTAGCAGAGAGTCCAGAATATTATTGAACTATTCTCAGAAGTTATTGACCTTCTGCAACACCTACAGAATATTCTCAGAAGGAATGGAAACTAATGAGGTGGTATGAAAGTGTGGCCTCTGTAAATAAATCCTTCTGCTGTGTCTATTTGCTGTGCAATTGCTAACCTTAAAAAGGATGGGAAGAAGGGAGAGAGAAAGCAAAAAAGCAGGCATAGCTGCCATTTGGCTTGCTTGCAATTTGTAATGTCAGCAGCTAAGCTTTAAACAGAGCATTGGCACTGACACGGTAGATAGGACTTGTCTCCTATTCCCTCTTTAATACCACTAAGAATCCAACAATCAAAAGTTAATAATAGGTTAACAAAATGGTTTATAGATAAGGAAGCCTTGTGCTTGCCTTTCATGCACAAGGTATCTAGTAAACAATGTTTAATTAGACCATTTATTATAATTCTGTGCTTTGAATAAAGTATTTGTTTTTCATGAGTGATTATTTTTCCCTCTATTCAACTCTGTCTCACTCCCAAACACCGGATCACAGACTGTTCTTACCTCTCTCATACTTCTCAGAGTATTTATAGCAGTGGTACACTTTACCACTGAAACCTGTTTTTCATTCCTGTCTCCTCTCTTTTCCTTATTCTTCTCCCTTACATTTTAATCCATTTGTCTCCTTCCTGTGAACTTCCTCCAGATTTCTACAATTCCCCCTCCCTCCGCCCTTGCTTTTCTTGTTTCCTTTTACCCTCTGTGAAAGGGCTTGTATATCGTACAGGAAACAAAGCTGCCAGTACCCTCACCCAGGTCTGCAAGCTCTTGGGCTTTGTACTGTCTGTCCCAGAAAGCTTCAGGGTCTGTTGTTTGCCCCTCTTCTGGGACCTGTGCCCCTATACTTGGATTGAGTGGTGCACTGTCCTCACACCCACAAGGGCTGAACCTGTGTCTCCTCCTGTGCACAGGAGGAAAGCTTTGCTGTAAGCTTTGTAAGCTTTGCTGCTTACATTTTGGCCTCATGGTTATTTATACCTTGTAATTGCTTCCTCCTAACACTGCTTCTTCAAATTAATGTGTGGGGTGTGTTTCCATCTCCTCCAAATGCCTGTGTTTCCCATGCATAACTAATCTCCATTGCCTTCTTCTCCAGTAATGCTTCTTTGTTTGTCACTCCACCTGTCCTTACTAAAGTAAACCACTGTATCTTCCTGTGAAGTAAAAATACAACTCCTGTTACTGTACAACTTTTTGGGGTGTTTATGTCTTACATTGAAAAAATTTCTGTTACCTTGAAATTGCTTTTTGGTTGTTACCACGTTAACAGTGCCCCCTTTGGATTGCTTGTAGAGCATGACCATATATATAATGGAGTAGTTAATAGAGGGAAACGGTATGCATATGCAAATAACATTATAAAAAGGAATGCAGGAGCAGTAGCCAGTTGACAATAGCCACATTCAAACATTAAGTACTATAGGCTGCTTTCTAGTACTGCCAAAAGAAATACAATAGCACAGTGTCTAAAAATAATATAAAAAACCAATAATGGTTTTTCTAAAGTATTTTAATTATAGAGCATGATCTTTCTTTCCTTCATTGTCTCAGTGGAAATGATTGGAACTAAATGATCCTCACTGTCCTTTCCAAGCCAAACCATTATATGATTCTGTGATACTCCCACTGACTTTCATGAGATTTTGGGATCATGAACAGAGGCTGACTGAATTTTATTTGCTTCTGGCATTCCCTATTTATGAATTAAAAGAATTTCCCCAAAAGTCTTCTCACAAAATTTCACCAAAAGCTGAAAGTGAAGGGGAGGCTGCCATACGACTCATTGCCCAAATTAGCTGTCTTGTTACAGACTCCATTGAAATAGGCATGTGCTAATAGTTCTATAGATGTGAACTGTGTGAGAGCTTTCCTATTCAGACTAAAAAAATACTATTCTGACTGGAAGAGACGACAGACCATTTGGCCTCTGACCACAAAATGAAAAGGAATCGAATAAGGCAGAGTCTTGGCAACAGCAAAAATAAGCTATTAGGCTCTTATTACATCAAAGTTCTTCAAAGGTGAGGTGCTTGTGATACATGAATGAATTTTTTATACTTAGGTTTTCTACAACATGTATCTCAGGTGTATATGGCCTCATTTTTTTAAATAGCACTTATTTGCAAAGAACGATTCTTCATATTACTGCAATGCAGATGCATTTGTAGCATCTTCAGTCTAGTCTTACAAAGAATTCTGGTCAAATCAAGTCAGTTAGCATCCTTGTGCAGTCCCAGAATAAAGAGAATTTGAAAAGTCAAGGTGAGTGTGGCAGAGGGATCTCTCATATATTTTTTATGTGTAACCTGAATATTCAGATATAATCATGACCATAAATAATCTAATGCATAAAATTCTAACAAAGATTTTCCAAACATGCTTTCCTGGATGAACATATGGACGTAAAGATACTCTATTTTCTCTTTTAAAGTCCAATATGTTGTAAAAGTACCTCAAGATGTAAAGAGGAACAAAGCAAGTCCCTCCATACCCACTAAACCACGCTGCTAGCACTGTCGAGTGTCATGTTGAAGTTGAGTTATCCAGGTACTGACTTCAGATAGATAGATAGATAGATAGATAGATAGATTAGATAGATAGATAGATAGATAGATAGATAGATAGATAGATAGATAGATAGATAGATAGATAGATAGATAGATAGATAGATGATAGATAGATAGATAGATAGATAGATAGATAGATAGATAGATAGATAGATAGATAGATAGATAGATAGATAGATAGATAGATATTGGGATTACTTTCTCTAAATAGATGTGCCACGATATTTCATGATAATAGCCCGGAGCTGAATCTGTTTTCCTTGCGCATTTTTCAACCTATTTAAGTATGAAAATTCATGTACCTAGACTAACAGAATATTTGAAAGGGGTTTTTATCTAGGTCTTATGAACCTCTACTACTTGATGTGCCTTTACTTGGATGGATTTGGAACTAGACTGATTAGCACATTTATATCTAGCCATTAAAGACTGTAGACATGATTTTAATATCTTTTCTCATTTTCTTCCACAGGGACTTAGAACTGCTGATTATCTCTTCTAAGATAATTCACTGTAAAATCAGGTTAAACATGGAATAAAATTAAATTACACTTTTTTTCTTTTCCTCGTGATAACAGGGTACTATTTAAAAAAAAAGGACTGAAGAGTTAACATACAGGGTTTCTCAGTTAAAAAGAACACCTGTGTGCGGTTTATTGGTTCTGGCTGAGGATATCATACTGTTAGATTATTGAATACATTATTTATTAAAGCAATCAAGCAAACCCTTGGTTGTCACATCCCTTTCAGACCAGACAAAGAGAAAAGTCACTGAAACTTTGGTATCAGTCAAAAGGATATATGTGAACAAGGGGATCAGGGACACCTGTCCAGCCTATTCTATCTTTAGAAAATTATGGTATTTCCTTGCAAACAGGACAAAGGGGGCACCTGCAAAATCAGGATTTCAAGACTTCTTATTTTAAGGCTCTCAAGTTCTGAGATAGTTGGAAAGACGTTAGTCTCCAGTGCTTAGGGAGGCAATGAAATACTGAGGAGTAAGTTTCATGTCAGAAATCTGTAAAACCAGTCAAGGGACTGAGACACAGCTACAGAAAGAGATGGGAGTCTCTGTGGGCGCATGGATGGGAGACTGCTGTCTGAAATGATCAGAACTGATAAGGGAAAATATATGGGGACTATATACAGATATTTTGCATTTCTTTAAGTTTTTTTCTTGTGAATAAAGGAAGATTATTTTAAGAGTTAATCATATAACTTTCATAAGTACATAAAATTATTAAATTATCCTTAAAGTCTATAAATATTTACTTCACTTGACTTGTAGTGTATAACTGATTTATGAACCCTGAGTGATCATAACGTGGTAGCAGTGGAAAATGCTGTACTCATGATACTGTCAGCAGCAAACCTCAGGATGTAAAGGAGGAGGGCTACGAAACCACAGTTTTGTGAAGCAATAATGTGCAGGGATAGAAGGAGATCTATGCTCAGGATACATGTCTAAGTAAAGAAAAAGTCATTGTGAGGAGCTCAGTTTGGATTTTTAGCTGTGTTATTACTTTTTTTAAAGTTAATAGCAAACTGACTTTAAAGTGTAGCCTGATTTTTTTTTTTTTATATTTCGTTTCCAGCTTTTGTACTCTAAAATCATCATCACTTTACATTTCACACCTTTCACTCAACGCTTACAAGATTCACAGTAAAAATCAGGACAGTCAACAAAAGTCGAGTTTATGTCCCTTAGTTGAAAATTGCAGTGGCACAATGGCTGAGACAGAAAACCTTTTATGGACCCTAAAAGATCTGAGCATATTCTTGTGGTACACGTGTAAAAGACAAATGAATATCTGTCACAAAGGAAAAAGGAATGAAGCAGGATGATGGCTTTATTTCCCTCGTGCCAACCCACAGAGCAAGCAAACAGCACTCAGATAAATAGGCTGGCCTCTTCTAAAGAACAGAGCAACTTGTGAAACCTCATAAGTATGAGGAAGTTTGAATGTACTTTTCTTGAGAAAATTATCTGCACAACACAGGATATTTAAGATGCAGTTTCCACCACCCGTTCCCTGACAGTGCTTGGGAACTCTTCCCTCACAATGTGGAAGCACTTGGCTATCAAGCAAAAAATAATAATAAAAAAAATCAACACAATTATATTGAGAGTTATGATCCTCAAATTAATCTGAGATCAATATAAAAAATTCTCTAGGACCTTAATTATATGACAAGAGAAAACAGATACTGACAAGATGAGTGTAGTGGGCACTTCCAGGCAGTGTACAGCAGCACAATATTTTCTTAGGGAGGGAACATGGCATGTGAAATGCAGAATGCATTTCTCATAAGATACAGAATTGCTTTATATCATTTCCAGTTGCATGGAAGTGGAAACCTGAGTCTGGAGAAAGCAATTTAGATTATTCCTATGGAGAGAAAAGAAGCCTAGATAATCACTGACCAAAAGAATAAATAAAAGGGAGAGGAAAAGAAAACAAACACATTAAATCCAAGACTGTTGTGTATGTTATGGAATGAAGTTGAAGAAACAAATCTGAACAAAATCTTCTTCAAGACTAGTTGTTCTGCAGTATCTCTTCCATTATTTTTAATTTGACAGTAACTGGATGATCTGCAGCAACAACTTGAAATATTACGAGGCTTCCACAGAAATCTAAGAGAGATCTCCAGAAGATCTGCACCTTTGCCTGTGACTGGTATGAGTCCTTGGGTATTAATTTGGGGATGTCACATTTAAAACAGAAAAGACACTTGAAGCAAATGGCTAAAACACATAGATTAATCTTTGCATGTGAAGAGGTTAATGCCAGTTAGTAAGTCTGTAACTAAGCAGTGAGTCATTTGCCTGGTGAGTGGGATGGCTTTACTCTGTTGGAGGTTCTGGGTTGCTTTCCTCGTTGCTGCAGAAATTGCCCAATCACTTTTGACATTGACACATACCTGCCTGACTCTGATTTTGTGACAGACCCATCAATATACTCTCTATTAGCTAATTTTGTTTATATTAGTTTTACTGTAAAAACTTTGCCATCCTGTACAACTAGGGATCAAGCTCTCTTCTTGAGCCACACCATTTGGTGAGCAATTGCTCCAGAAGACTTTCATCTTCATACAACATACTGATTTGGTTGTTTACCCAATGGCACATCAAAACAAGCTGGGCAGAGTGTGATTTGTTAGGAATAGCAAATCCTTATTGAGATGGGGGTTTTTTTTCAGTGAACTCTTGCAGATCCTTGAGTAACTGCTGAAATAAGCAAAAATGGCATCATGTTTCCTCCATTTCAAGAATGAGACGGAGTCATACAAAGCGAATTATGCAGCATGTTGTTTTTGGAGAAACTGTGCTGATACACATAATATCAACTCTGTATTGTTTAACAGTGCATAATATTCTGTAGAAACTCTGTTGCTAATTAATTAATCAATTCCAATAAAAAACTTATTTACTCTTTATTGGAATGAAATTCCTTGTTTTATTTCATGAAACATGATAGTGGATTCAAGAGCTTCCTTCTCCGTCCTAAACAAATGAACTACGCAATATATTGAAGTGCAGTAAAATTCTGAACATCATCTACAGAAGTGGGACATTATGACACACCTACTGAAGGGTAGGTGTGGGGCAACAAGATCAAATTTCTGTCAAAGGTAATAGAAAACCATTACCACTAACAATAATGTAATTCAAACTAGACCTTAACATCCAGAGGGTAAAGCAGGCTTAAACTGCATATTCATTTTCCCAGGACACTGTCCTCTGTTCTAAAATCCAATAAAATGATTTGGATACAAAGCAGATGACAGCACTTTCATGGTTTAAGATTCTTGAAATTGTTGTGGTGTTGCTCTGAGAAGATGTTTGACAAAGTACAAGAAAACACACAGCCCAACTAGTCCACAAAAAATGGAAAGTTTTCAAGCTGGGACAGTAGATGCAAGAATTCTGATGGGGTTATTTCAGTTATTAAATCCCCAACCACACAAAATTTATAAAGATAACATTGAATTGCCTTGACTTACTTCGTTATCAGATTCAGCATATTGGGTGTGAAACTTAAAATTAAGGAGCTTGAGGAAAAAAAAACTCCTAGATGACTGATGATTAGAAACAAGTTGAACTCAGAACTCTTGCTTGTTAGTTCAACTGAAGGAGGAATACAATTTCCGGAAAGATGGAAATATCATTAACCTTTCACTTAAAGTAGAAATAGAGGTGAAGTTTAAAGTACTTGAGCTTTTTTTTTTCTTTTTTAAAACACCTCAATTAAGCAAAAAATTACTTGAGTTTTTGTTTGAAGTATCTTGAGCAGTTGAGAATGAATATTTGGAATTGAGTCACTGTAGTTTTGTAACTCAGTGAAATTAAACATGTTCCACTTTGGTCAAATGTAATTTTTAACTTTTGATTTCAGTCACAATCATGCCAGAAAGATAGAGTAAAAACTACAACATATTGCCTTCAGCTAGAATCTCAAAAACTGTAACTGATTAAATACAAACTCCTATGGAAAAATAACAAGAATTTTATGCAAATAAAAGACTTACAGATGGTCACCTAAACCCCATTCACCACTGCAGTGAGTATGGTTTATGTCAGCTATTGAGGGACAAAACAGCCTTTGATGCACAGGTGATGAACTCCAATATAAATTCAGTAAGGTCTCTTCATTTACTAATATCTGCAAAGTAGTAGGAATCTGCTCAGATAACAGGTCTCAGTAAAGAACTGTAGAATTGCTTTTTATATCTCTAACAAGAAAATAAGCGAACTAAGAGAAATTCCTCGAAAAGTGATTCCTGCACAGAGAACAAGGGGCATTGCTTGTTGCAACCTCTCTGCTGCAAGCATGTCCTTATATACTATCAGTATTCACAGACTTTATTTGGAAATCTAGAAAAAACAGGAGATATTTAGTATTGAACTACTACCCTGTTTGTATGAAGAGTAAATTATACACAACAGTCTGATTTTCTTTCATGAATTCTTTGTTACTTGAAGTATACATAGCCTAACTCTGAGCAAGACCCAACAACCAAAACTCACAAGAAAACCCCCCCCAGCTTCTAAGACAAAGCTCAATTTAATATACACGTGCCACACACTTCCTTCTCCCTCACCCTCTCCTTCCCCCTGCTGTGCCTCTGGTTAACTGTTATCAAAATTTATTTCTATTTCTGTATTTTTTTTTTGTCTTAATGAAATCTTATATCTCCTCCTTCCCCGCAAGGCAGGTGGCCAAGTGAAAGGATCCATCTCAAATCCATCACGATCAATGCAACTGCAGCTATACCCTGTGTGTGGAAGGACTTTGTAACAATGTCATGAAATATTGTATGAGCAAGTAGGAAGATTTGCATGAAGTTACTGTGTATGTCTCACCCTAAAGGAAAACAAATGTGATTTGCCTTTAGATGTTCCGTGGGAGCAAGAGTGGTTCACATGTGTACCATTATTTAGGAAGACAAGCAACAAAAGAGACACACATTCAGAGAGCAAACGAGCAAGGTTTTTGTGGTAGTTTCAAAGATGATCAGCATGGTACTGATATCTTAGGCAGATACTCCAGAACTAAAAGGTGGAAGCCAACAGAAACTGAAACCTACACGTCAGAAGGAGACCAAAGCACAGATGTCAGTCATGGAGACAATGGACTAGGAGTCATAGGGCAGAAAATAATTCTGATGTTTTAATGGACCAAAAACTTCAAAGCACATAGATAAACCTCAACATGACACTCTGGGGTATATCAATAAGCATATGAGAAAGGGATTATTCTTTTATTCTAGTTGATACTGATGGGATCTCACTGGACCAAAACTGGGAGTGTTTGAGACATTCTTAAAGAAAAGGCAAATAGAGAGAAAGAAGAGAGTGAGAATGATGAGATGTTTATAAAGTAAGAAGACAGCTTATTTTCTTTGGAAAAAAGAAGACAGATTCTTGGAAAAGAAGCATTTAGATGAGAGAACAAGCATTTATTTTTAGCGCTTCAGAAATAAAAAGCAGAAAAGGTCAAAATGTTAGGTCTGTTAGTGTTCTCAGATCCCAAACAGCAGTGTGGGTAGAAAAGAATCAGCAGCCAACATCCTAAAGGTAAGCATCGGGAAATAACGTTTGATGCCTAGTCCACAGAGAAATTCGATATGAACAGACTATAATAGATTTTAGGGGTTTCCAAAATTTGTTTGGGGATTTTTTGGTTTTGCTTTTGTGTTGGAGTGGGTCTTTTGTTTTGGTTTGGGTTTTTTATTTGTTTTTTTCCTTCTACAACAATTGTAGCAGTGGGAAATGGGGCTGTCAGGCACAGGGATGCTCAAACACACTGTATCCACTGCTGTTAAAAGGGAGGAGGTGGCATTACACATTTGCCTGCATGACTCATGGGCAGGTCCAGCAGCTGCCAGAATTCAGTCAACACGAATTCTGAGCTATGCTTTCATTCAGTCTATTTCTTTTCTGGCATACAGAGACATCGGCACTACTTTAAAACACTATTAAACTCTCAGACTATGAGTTACTAATTTCATACCAAACTTTCTAAAATTCATTTGCAGAACTCCAAGCTGCACCTTCAGTTGTGGTGCCAGGAAATTCTGAATCTGAAGACCTTCTGTCAGGGGAGGGGGAAGTGGCTGGAGGGGAGAAAGAGGCAAAGGATTAGCCACTGATAAGCTTATCTTCTGCTATTTGACCCAATTTCTATCTATTTGTTATCTCTTGTGAGGACTAAAAGTTTACCTCTACAAATTCCTTATAGGTCACCATTCTTTTTTGCTCCAGAGAACAAGACTTCCACAGAGTAACTCAGAAGAGCTAAGTTAAGATGAAGGTCCAGCTGTGTCAGTTTGCCTTATAAAAGACCAAGAAAGTTCACTATAATTTCTGTAAGTAGAGAGTTGTTAATTATGAATTTATATCAGTATAACCAGACATTCTACACCCAGTTTTTTCTTTTTATTTTGAGAG
This sequence comes from Oxyruncus cristatus, assembly GCA_013399855.1. NCBI lineage: Eukaryota > Metazoa > Chordata > Aves > Passeriformes > Cotingidae > Oxyruncus > Oxyruncus cristatus. The sequence continues at coordinate 1,437,374 of VXAY01002648.1, forward strand.
TTACATGAATGCTGTCTCCTATTAGGCTATCCTGAATAAAAACACAAGTACACGAGACCGCATTTGGTGTCTGTTGGAACTCTAGATCTTATTTGAAGCAGTCAAAAGATTCAGTTTACAAGAAGCAGCTCTGAAAATTAAGAAAACTAGCTGCTTCTACTACAAATTTTATGTGACATTGTTTTCAGAATTAGTCTTCTGGGTAAATGTTTACAGCATATTTTGGCTTCTTAAAAAAGATAACCAAATAACTATTTACATTCAGTTTTAGTTTTCTTCCTCACCAGGCATCTCCCAAGAGATGTCATTTTGAATGTACTTAAATTTTTTAAAGTATCAAAAAGATATTTTGCATGGTTATTTTGCATATGATTGTCTCCTGCACCACAATAATCTTTATAGAGTCACTCCTTCATTTCAGAAACTATCAGAGATTCATCTTTTCAGAGATCATAGCTCAGTTCTGGAAAACCTCAAACCAGAAAATGACCTTTGTTCAATTTTCTATCTCTGGGTCAGGTCACTCAACTCTCAGACTGATTCCCCCACCTTTTTCCTTCAGGGCAGCTTCTTTCCATGATCACAGTTTAGGAGAAGCTCTATCACACTTGTTGAGTTACAGTCTTAGAAAAGCAATGTACCTGAAGCATCACCTCTTTTCCTCTTACTCAGCTTCTAGAGAGCTGCTCTGTGTCCTCCTAAACTTCTCTCAGGTCTGACAGTTTTTTCAGGTTAATGAGTTTGGTTTAGAACTGATACACTTTTGCAGTCCACTTCTCAGTTCACACATCCCACCAAAAAGTCACTTAATTAAACACAAAATTTTGAACACAAAATTAAAATATTAACTCTGTCCTCCTGGGCAATAGTTTTTAAAACAGTGTCAGTGCAGTCTATTAGGATTGCTAAAAGAAGGGATGCACAGTCTGTTCATATAATAGGACAGGAAAGAAATTAGTATAATTAAGCATAGAAAAATGAAGGCCAAAGGTAATAAATATAATCCCTCTAGATACATCTCCTGGATTAAACACTAAGGAAGGGAAAGAGCTATAAACCTGTATTGGTTTAAGAATAATTGAGCATTGTGTGGTCACATGCAAGCCTGGGACAGATAAAAAGAGAAAGTTTCTAACCATGATGGGAAAAAGGTGTGGAACCCTCTATCTGTTAGAAATGGCAGAGGTGAGAAAACTAATTATAGTCAAGATGTACTTGTTACTTGTCTGGATGTGAATAATACAAACATTGTTGCATGTGACAAGAGGGCAGTGGAAAATGCCAGTCCAAACCTACAAAGCTGTTTTATTACTATCAGAGCTTCAAAGAGAAATGAAGTCGATCGTGAAGTGTATCCCACACATCATAACCAAAAAATATTTGATGCTCTAAAAAACTGTGGCTATGCCATTTTATCTATTACTTATCTGGAATTGTAAAAGAGAAAATGAAGAAGCATTAGCTGATTTTGGCTTAGAAAAGGAACATGTGGTTTGTAACCATATGATCAGTTTATTAAATTCATTTAAACATGCAGCTTGGTCTTTGACCACCTGAATAAAATTTATTTCACTAGTCCTAAAGCTCTGAAACACATTTGAGTTCTTGCACAAAAAAAGATGTCCTTTGGCCTGAAGAAATGAATAATTTCCTAGTATTTGTATGTGCAGATTTGTGACATCATCCTCACAACAATAATAAAATCCAGAAATGTTACGCATATCTCCAAAGCAAGAAGTACATTTGTTGATTTAAAATGAAGACTATTTGGATGTTCCTCATAATATGGTCTTAAAATTCAAGGGGAATTGAATGAGATCTAAACTGGAACTTTTCACTGAGGTAATCCTAGAGACTGCATTCATACTGCTTTCAAAATCTCTTGGTCCTTATTGCAGAACCCTTGCCTAAAATTTCTTTACCAACTTGTTTGAAGTCAGTTTCGTAGAATCCATTGTGTTCACTGACAGGAGAATGAAAGGAATCATCCCCCATGGTTAGTTTCTTACCTGTACAAAAAGTAAGTTATCTGATAAACGTTCACAGCCAGAATAGGTATAAGGATATTCAGAGCAATATGTCATTAAAACTGATGGTAGGAGGAGAGGACTCCACTCAAGATAAGGTGGATACAAGTAGGACTTTTATATACATGTATATATTTATTTAAGAATATAATGAACAAACCATCATCTTGTTTACAGTTGCTTGCTTAGATTAATAAAGAAAAACTGACACTATTACAGTTTGTGCACTTTGCCATGCGGATAAAGTAAAGAAGACTATCATCTCCAGGTCTGTCAATTTGATACATTTTAAATGCACTTAATTTTAAACAGGAATAAATTACTGAACAGTGTCCGTATCTGCTTTGAAAGCAGAATATATGCCTTAGGAGCATGAATAACTTCTGATGAAAACACCAGCCAAAAATCATCAGAACATCAAAGCTTAAAATGGTTTAAAAAAGTTTAATAAAAGAAACAGTTACACAGTATAGAGGGAAAATAACTTTTGGTTAGAGTAGATAATTTCCTTGGGAGCCAGGATTGGCCTCAGTTCTGTTGTTACATTATGCAGAATGTATGCATTTTAATTAAAAGTGGCTCTGATACATCTAAAATGTAGGACAGATCATTTACTGTATCCACAGAACATGCTGCCCTGGGAGATACAATCCTTCACAAAATTAACCAAATTGTGCCCAACTGTGAAAAGGATCAGGTCATTCAAACAATAAGTCTGGTTTCAATCACAAAGTGTAGTATGTGAAAAAACTCTTCCTGTTTAAATAGTTTCATTGTTAACCACATAGATGCCTGCAGCCAAACCCCCCTTCTCTTTCTGCTTGCCTTGGGACTGCCTTGGATTGCAGGAACATAAACCTGTCTCCAAGAATCAAGTGAATGAAAGCAGACTACAACCTGTAGCAGGAATATGCCTTACTAAACAAATTAGACTGTATAATCAGAACATGATTTAGAAGGCCTTTCGTTAAAATTGTATTTACCACCAAGGCAGTCTCTTCCAATCACTTAATTGTAGATTAGAGAGTGATAAAAGTTAGCAGGAGAATGCAGAGGTCAAATTTGCACTTCTGCAAACCAGCTTCTCCAAATTTGTATGCTTTTGGTGCATGGGAGTTATGAAGACTGAGCAGCACAAAACAAACCCAGCTTTAAAATACTGTTCCATTCTTGGCCCCTGTATTCAAAATGTGTGAAATTCTCTGCCTCTAGAATAAGCTTAAGCAACTGCATTTATCTACTGAAAAGATTAATTAGAGACTATGTCTCAGGAATTTTATTATAAACCTTGAAAAATTCTTCATTTGCCTCTTGCCTGCATTACAGGTAAAATATTACATCTTGAGTGTCTCCAGCTGATACACTTGCAATGTTCAGATGCAAATTTTTGAAAACAGATTTCTACGTGTAATGATCCAGTTATTTTTCCTAGCTCAGTGAGATGATTTGAATGGGGTGGTATAATAATCTTCGAATACACGCTACCATTAACTTTCTGAGTGTCTTCTCACAAAGAACTTAGTCTCTCTGCAAAGATTTAGCTGGTGCTTGCCTGTTGTTGGGCATGCATGGGAGTGTGCTTTCCGACAGCAGAGAAGCTCCCTGCCTGTTGTAGTGTAGTGGTCCACTAAAAAGTTGAATATTGGTCATAGTCTTTCACCACTTCCAAACTGATGTTTTTCTTTGCCTCAGTGACAATTCCCCTTATGCAAAAGGTAATGTATTATTTAAACTGATATGCTTACTTGTCTTCAGAAAAACACAATAGCCAGTGATTTGAAAAAGGCAAAAGTATTTGCTTTGTCCCCAGGCATTTGACATTTTTAGCTCTTTTTACTTAGCTATTCTTCACATCCTTATTTTACTGCAAGTGATTAACCTTTCAGAGCTCTAGAGAATAAATTATTGGCTTCTGTTTAGAGGGAAGAGAATAAATAAAAAATAACCTAAAGAAAAAGTTATTGCTCATTGCTTTATTCCTTTTTTTGCCTCATTTCTCACGAGATGAATGTTCAGAATATTCTCAAACTTTTAGACTACTTTTTTTCAAACTGTTCTGCCCCAGTTGTTCAAAATAGTGCATTTGTTTATGTATCTATGCCCAAATTGCATGCCAGCATCAGCAATGTGTTGCAAAGTGATATCTGTTTTGACTGAGAACCAAAACATTTCCTGTAGACTACCCCTTCCCTGCATCAGAGAATCTCTCCATGGAAGTGTTCAACAGTTTTTGATTTGTGGAGTTACACCAGTGAAGCTATAAATAATTTACTGCAAATTTAAGCCTGCTATCAAGCAGTTACCTTTCACAGATGCCTTTGAAGAGGTCTGTAGACCAAAAATCATTTCTCCACACCACATATTTCAGATCACAAACCGCTTTTTTTTCTCCCAAAATTAATTCTTTATCTATATACTGGCAGGTGGAAAACAGAAGATTGTTTATTATGTTTGTTGGATTTTCCCCCAGCTTAGAAGACTACTAGGAAAGCTGGCAGTCAGCACACTCACTGCTGTGCTTTGGTTTTCTAGTTCTGGCTTGTGGAGACCCTCTGATGTGACTGTATCACTGAATCGTAGCTGTCCTTAGTTTCAGATCAGCCTTGCTGAAGCTTGTAATTGGATGAAGTAACTGGAATGGGATCAGAGCAGACTTGAGCTAACCCTTGCATCAAAGAAAGGAAAATAAAATTTGTAATTTCTCTCCTGTGTGAATCTGACTGGTGGCTATTTATCTACCAAAAATGAAATCTAATTTGCAAAGAATTAATTATATAGTCCCATAAAAAAACCCCCCAAACACCATGCTATTTTCTAGGAACTGCAAGGTTTCCTTTGGGAGACTTACATTTTACTGTTGTGTTTGCAAAAATTAGCTTATCCTCTGCAGCAAGCTCTTGAAACCATTAATGCTGCATAATTTTTGTTGACATTCACAGAATTTGGAAATCAAAGTCTAGCACATTTTATTTTACATTTCTCATCAGATCAACAAGCAGTAAAAAAGCCTTGCAGAAGAATTTCTTGTAATTTTGATGCCTTCTCCTCCTTTACTTATTTAGTAACCTGTCCTGGAAATCTCAGCATAAGACAACACTGTGTTTTCCTTCCGTTGCTGTTTGAAGCAGTCTTAGAAAGTACATTCTGGAAAACTCTGACCCAACAGCAGCCGAAGTTTACTCTCAATCCACATTTTCAATCTCATATTATGGGGTGAGCTGGACTGATCCAACATTGTTGCAAATAATGAAGATATCATCGAATATCCTGAATTAGAAGGGACACACAAGGATCAGCGAGCCCAACTCCTGGCCTTACACAGGACACAACAAGAATCACACCACATGCCTGAGAGCATTGTCTAAATGCTTCTTGAACTGTGTCAGGCTTGGTGCTGTGACCATTTCCCTGGGGAGCCTGTTCCAGTGCCCAACCACCCTCTGGGTGAAGAACCTTTTTCTAATATCCAGCCTAAACCTTCCCTGACACAACTTCAGGCCATTTCCTCAGGTCCTGTCCCTGGTCACCACAAAGAGATCAGTGTCTGCCTCTCCTCATCCCCTCACAAGGAGGTTGTAGACTGCACTGAGGTCTCCCCTCAGTCTCCTCCAGGCTGAACAGACCAAGTGACCTCAGCTGCTCCTCATATGTCTTCCCTTCTAGACCCTTCACCATCGAGCCCTGCAGAACCTCACTGATGACCGTTCACCAGCCTGATGTAACCCCATTTGTTGTAACCCTTTTTGCTCAACCCATCAACTTGTTGTTCACTCATCACATTATGTATTTTTCTAGGTGTGTTACCTTTTCTAGGTGGGTAATAAAATGAAATTAAGTTTATCAAGCAGAACATCCTCTTGGTGAATCCATGCTGGCTGTGACTAATGACTGTGTTGTCTTTCAGATATTTTTCAAGAACACTCAGAATAATCTTCGCCATAATTTTACCATACACTAAAGTGAGACTGACCAGCCTGTAGTTACTAGAGTCATCTCTTTAGTCCTTCTTCAAAACTGGGATGACATTTGCAATCTTCCAGTTGACTTGGACCTCTCCTGATTCCCAAAACTGTTGAAAAATCATTGAGAGAGGTTTCACAATGACATCAGCCAGCTCTTTGAGTACTCTGGGATTAATCCCACAGGCTCCATTGACTTACAGGGATGCAGCTGGATCAGCAAATCCCACAAATTCAAGGTTGTCTTGGAGTTTATAATTCTCAAAGTCATGGTTCCCCAGCTCTGGGGGTCCCAGAACACATGGTTGGTGTCGAAGACCAAGGCAAAAAAAGCAATAAGTGTCTCTGCTTTTCTACACCCCTCTTAGTTGCCAGCCTGGAGAAGCAAAGGCTCTGGGAAGAAATTATAGCAGCCTTCCAAAACATAAAGGAGGCCTACAGGAAGGCTGAAGAGGGACTTTTTGCAAGGTCAAGCCATGATAGGACAAGGGGAAATGGCTTTAAACCAAAAGAAGTATGTTTAGATTAGATATTAGGAAGAAACTCTTTACTCTGAGGGTGGAGAGGCACTGGGACAAGTTGCCCAGAGAAGCTGTGGATGCCCCATCCCTGAAAGTGTTCAAGGCCAGTCTGGATGGAGCCCTGAGCAATCTGGTCTGGAAGATGTCCCTGCCCATGGCAGGGGTGTTGGAATGAGATGATCTTTGAGGTCCCTTCCAAACTAAGCCTTTCTATATGTTCTTAAATTTCCTTGTATTTTATATTCACATTAAAAATACTGTACTTTTTATTGCTGCTGACACATTCAGAATTGCGGTTATTATCACAGATTTTGCTGTTTAAATGTAAAAAGTATGGAAAATAACCATGCTTCTCTATTGCCAAAGGTGGGAAAAATCAGGAATTTATTTTGTAGTATGAAAAAGCCAACCCTAAATTTTTAAAAAAGAAACTCACAGTATGTCTCCAAAACCTCCAACCAAATGGAAGAGATTTACAAGGCAGCCATCAGCACTGTTTTCTGCAGCAGATTTAGTCCTGCATCAGCTTCAGGTTTATTTAGAATAGGGAATTATTTTTTGCTGGTTAATTTTAATAAATTTGCATGCCCATAACTTTAAAGCTTGTTTGCTTATATTTTTTTAAACTATAATCAGCTTTTTTTTAATGTAAAAACTCAGATGCTGTCTTAGCAATGCCAGAGGAAAGCAGACAGGTAAAACTCAACTATTCCATGAAAAATACATGTCAACTGCACCTTCCAGAAAATGAAAGAAATAAAAGCTTTGTGCAAAGTACTGAAGAAATCATAATGGTGGCAGAATGAGAGATCTAATTTCAGAAGTTTTAAAAAAATTATCTCTGGAAATGAGAGATTTATTCCCCAATATGAATTTCTGTTCCAAGAGAAGGCTCATTTCTTTGGTCTGCTTCTTCTACATACTCTGTCTTGGGTAGAGTGTACCTAATCAAAAAGGAGGAGGCTAAGAGGGGTTCAGCAACTCTGCAGCCCCCTCTTTCCACACCCCTGTCCTTTTACCACTAGATTACACCTTCTAGACTTCTAATCTGCAAAGCCACTCACAAGAGGAAAGGTGTGTTTGCCCAACTGTTGCATGACTAAACAAAGAATGTAAAAAACCCAAAAGGTTGGAAAGAAAGACAGTAAAGCCTCGTATCTCTCCAAAGAACACTTCACTACCACTACCATCAAAACCCCGCAAACCAAGTATCCAGAACCAGAACTCCTAAGCTCGAAACATTGAATTGTATGTTGTTCTTCCCTCAGAGAAGGAGATGTATAAGAAGTAACATGATAGACATTAAGAAAATTTTTAATTGTGCTTAAGGGAGACACTGAACTGCTAAAGTGAACCACTCAGAAGAGGGACCTGCACAGATTGGAAAACACCCTAAGATACACACAGGTTTTGTTTTACTCTTACCCTCTACTACAGTGATCCCAATATTCTTTCAGATAACAGAAAGTGGCATCCATGTTCTCTTAGGTTAACTCAAATGCGTCAGAAGATAATAAATTCATTAGTTCATTAACCCTCAACATATTTTTGCTAAGTAAACACCATCTTCTGATCATCAGTATTTTCTCAGACAATTCCTAAATAACAGCCTTCTCTGCTCCTCAGACCAGGAGAGTAATCAATACTCTAGCTCTAAAGCAGAAGTGAGCCTTAAGTGCTCATCTTGAAACAGAGGTCTTTGTTGGCATCACACAAAGAACAAAGAGAAGACCAAAGCATTTAATACTCTTCCAGGGTCTATCATACTTTTTTCTTACTTTGCTAGAGGTTTTTTTCGCAATAAGGAAGGTATCTTCTCTGTGGAAATGATATTGTAAAATGCTTATACCCTTATGTTATAGCTTGCAATTCAAAAGTGGTGCAAGTGGCATTGTATCAATTCCAGAATTAGATAAGACACAAGACCCAGTAGCTTATCTCTTACTTTATCTGGCAAGTTCAATTATATTTCTTGAAAACCAGAAAGCATTTTCTTGTCTTATATTAGTAGTTAGATATCAACTAAAGACTGTGTTCTCCTCAAATAATGGTTCCATTTAGCATATAGCTATGATAAAATGCAAAACTATGCTTTGGTTGAGTACCTCTGTGACCTGAATGATCCTTCTTCGAATCTTTATCATAGAAAGCATTTTTTCAATGTGCTAAACTGCTGATGAATCATTTATTTTCTCACTATATATGGAATTTTAAATTTTTATCTCTCTGATTTCCTTTACGGAAGATCAGAACTTGCAAATTAGCAGTTTTCTTGGCAACTCATCTGGAAGATGTGTAATTGAACCACCAAGTGCATTTCAGAAGTGTTCCATAATGTGGTGGAACACTTATAAGTAAAGCTTATGTGAAGAAAAGTTAAAAATTTGCCCAATTATCTGTCACAGTACTTATACTATATGGATCATTAAACTAATTAGTAGAAGTTTAACTGGAGCTACAGACATCTATTTTATTGCATGGCCTTTTGGATTTTTCGCATCCTTTTCAATAGCAATTGACGATCTGGAAACCTGACAAAAAAAAAGCCTTGAAAAATTTGAAAGAACCATTTGCTAATTTTACCTGAGAGAATTGAAGAATAACTTCACACAGCTCAAGGACTTGCATGATTCCTGAACTAGAATAGATTACAATTATGACCAAGGTCAGGGTCAACAAGACTACTGGACTAAGCCTGACACATTTTTTCACATTATATTAGTTAACTATGCATCCTTTTGGCCACTGAAATATGTTGAGTTAATAGTGTATTTTGACTAAGTCAAAATCTGTCAAAATAACCCAATTTATCCAGTGCTGAAAGCATGGGACTTTCACTGGCTACAGCAAAAATCAAGTTCTATCCATATCACTGAAATCTCCAGCAGACTTCCAAGCTTCTGGTTTATTTCTCTGCTAAAGCTGAGCATAAAATTCTGGGAGCGGAAAAGATCTCAGGGATCTCAGTGAGTCTTTCTTTTTATCTCTCTCTCTCTTTTTTTTTTTTTCTTTATTCTGCTGCAGGGAGACCCTTTTAGTAACCTCACTACGAAGTGAGTGCACTGTTGGGTGATGTTAAAGGTAACACACCCTTTATCTAGAGACAATCTAGCACAGAGGAAGAGCATGTTTTAAGTAATATCTTGTTAATGATTGAATATTTACTACATTTATCTTGAAAAAGCCTTTCAAAAACCACTGGCATAGAGCTAATGGTCTGGAGTACATTCTTGAAAATTCAAAGTACCCTCTTCTGTGTATATTTCTAGAAGGAGCCATTTGCTGTGATCAATGATTAAGATAAATCTTGTTATTTAATATGAAGAACTAAATTCTTATGTTAGTATTTGGTGGGGAGGGAATGAAGCTGTACACTTTGTGTTTGCTATTCTTTAATGGAAGTCTGCATTAGAACATTTGGCATCAAAAAGAGGAAGTATATAAATAGCCGTGCAAGACAGAAGGATGTTATGAGATTGCTTTTGTCTAAGAACACTTAAATTCATATTGGCACTTGTTGTCATCTGGGAATGCAATTGTCTTTTGAAGTTGCAGAATCAGAGAATATGCTGAGTTGGAAGGAACCCACAAGGATCATCGAGTCCAACCTTAAGCCCTGCACAGGACTTAAATGAAGTCTCTATATTAAAAAAATATGATGACAACACGCACGTTGGTTATGCCTTTTAGCAGTCATAGAGGATTAGTCTTCCCTGCTTCTTTAAAATTGTGAAAGAGCAATCTGTAAAAAAAAAAAAAAAAGATGTTGCATGACAAGGATATCCGTTTATATAAGCAACACAAAAGGAAAACATATTTGATGACTTTTTTTTTAATTCATTCTTCTCAAAGGTGGTCCTCTTTGAGTCAGTTAGTTCTTCCATTATATTTTTTCTCAGGATAGTACCTTTAAATTCAAAAGAATCATTAGCTTCAAGATTTAGAGTGGCTGTATCATTAATAATTATTAGCTGAATTTTCTTATACTAAAATATCAGGAGTTTGGTTGGTTGGTTGGTTTTCCTCTGTTTTTAAGGAAACATCATACCTATCTAATAGTACTTTGTTTTCCCACTTAAGTAGCTTTAATACTAAAAGCATTCTCAGTTTTCACTCTGAAATACCAGATTTCTTCTTGAAGCAACAGTAGGAAGCCATTAATGGCATTCAGTACTTTTTTTGTTTATTGTAGGTGCAAATCAAACAGTTTTCACATTCTTTGTACTATGTATGTCAAATATACGAAGTTCCTATCTGAATTTTAGACATGATGGTGCAAGTGAAATACCTCAGTCTTCCAACTAAGCAAAAGGGATAGTAAACTATAACCCAAATCATTAACATGATACTCCTAATACCCACCGATCATCACATGGCTTGTAAAATCTCCACAAGCTGAAACTAAACAACCTGTCTTTGTGGGTATTCATGAAAAACAACCATCTTAAGTACAGCATTGGTCTATAAATAATGTCTTAAGATGGGGAGAAGCCTTGTGTCTGTCAGGTGCCTTACTTATAGCCAACAACCTAATTGTCTGTACATGTAGCTGAGAATCCTACTAACTGTTTTCCAGCTGACAGTGGAGAGAAGTATTTCTTTCGTATGTTAAAGGAACAGATGTTTTATGAAATAATCAATTTAAATAATTTATGTCTCCTCAGAATAAGCATATCTTCCACTGACAATGTCATACATTTGTAGTACAAAGCTTACTAAAAGAAAACTTGCACACAGAAAAGTTTTGAAATAGACTGTATTTGTACAAAGAAAACGTACTTAGCTATTGCTTCACTTTGCTTGGAAGGCTTTTCTCATTCATAGTCTCTTGCAGTGATCATAATTCAAAAGCAATTACATAATAGAATTTTGCTATGGAAAATGTTATGAGGTTATTTCACTAAAATCCAGAGTAGTTGAAAGCTGACTTTTCATAAAGGAGGTCATCATGCTGCAAATCAAAAATTCGTGTTATTGAGTTGAAAGTATCAGAGAAAATTGCAGCACTGAACAGAAAAAATGGTGAAGAGAAAGAAAGTACTTTGTGTCTGACATTTTAAAACAGACACATGGTCTTTACAGTTGTTCTAGCCAAACTCAGAGTTTAGAAATTGGTTCCTTTAGGAATAATAAACTGTCAGTGTATCTTTAAAATAGTCAAAAGATCATAAGAAGCAACAAAAGAGCAAGCATTAGTGGAAATGTCCCTGTTTAAAGCAAATGAATTTAGTAAATGGATATGTTGGTAATGGACATCAAATTGAACGTACTTTGCTAAAGGGAATTGAATAGAGATATATAACTTAGGAGTTTTCAAAGTTCCTTGGAAAGGTTTCTGCTCAAATTTAAAAAAAAATTGTAAATTATTAGCTCTGAAAGAGAAAATGCATCCCAGGAAAAGACAGCACATATTGTCCTGCCTATGTGTCTTGCCCCTCTGCTGTTATTTTGATCTTTGGCCTTTAGACTTGCACAAGTAAATTACAGATTTGTGTCACTTGGTGGCAATTACCAAGTAGGGACTTGTCAGTTTTATGTGAACTGTAACCAGTAACTCCCTCACAGCTGATACAGAGCATCTGTCAAGCAATAATAATGATGTTCAGCAACACTGATTTGTAACAAAGCCAGTCATCTGGAGGTTCAGCCTTGTAGATCCCAAATTATATACTTTTAATGGAATTTTGATTAAAATTCCTGCTTCTCAAATGCTATCTATTATTCATTTCACCTTCTACTGAAAATAATGTCTGATGTACATAATGCTTGAGCTGTGCTGAAATGCATATGATATGTGATTAAATATGCATTTGAAGATTAATTAACTTGCTTTGAGGAATCAGATTGTGACTTTATAGTCTGCAACATTATCTTTAGTGCAGTGATAAGACTTTTTCAAAGCCAACTTTCTTTCAAAGTATGAAGGAAAAGAAGCTAATCCTTCTGTTGATAAAATATCTTTGACAGACATCCGCTTTAGAAAAACAAACTCATCTTTAAAATATGACCATGAATATAAATATCAACAAGCCCAATAATAATACTGTTGGCAGGCAATTACCATACATAAATATTTTGTAAGCAAAGCTGAGGACAGAAAAAAATAGAAAATAGAAAAAAGAAACGGGTAAACATGCCTCTTGCTTAAGTTGCTCATGATGGAACGTATTGTTCTGCCCAGACAGGGTTTATTAAGGTTGAGAAACAGTATGCATTTGGATTCTTGAATGTTTTCAACGTTAGCAGTGCTTCACCACACCAGCATAGTTGGGTATGGTAGTAGCAAAATACTCTTGGTATAAATGAAGGTGTATTAAAGAGATCACACTGTACCAATATGGTAAATGGATTGTGTGAGCTGTACTGAGAAAAATGCACTTTTGCTGGTACAGCTTGGACAAGTACCTCTGCCAGCAGTTGCTTTTTCCTTGTAAAAAAGCAAGAAGAAGGAAAGAGAAAGGACATGAAACAATCCCAAAGTCTTGGTATGCAATAGAAATCACTAGTTTCAGAGATTTTAGCTAAATAAAAATAAAGATGTAATTCAGAAGTCTTTTCTCTTCATTCTTATTACTTTTCATTTCTGAAATTGTTTATCTAACTATTGTACAGCAAGCAACACTAACTGCAAAAAGCAGAAGACAACATGATCTCCTGCTGAAAGATGTGACCACGTCTTTTGTTTCCTCACGACTGCAAATTGAAATCAGATTGGTTTTTTTGGTTACAGACATATAACTGTTTAATGTCAAATGTAAATCTAATCAACGAGACATAACATATAGTTTATTTGAGCTCCTTTTGCTTGAATGGACAACGAGGATGTTGTTGGCACAGTGCCTCGACCTTCTAGGTAGGGAAGGGTAGAGATATTTAGAGCTTTATCACAGTTCTGAACTTGAAAGGCTAAAAATTTAAAACTGATACTGTAGAAAACAAAGGCCTCAAAAATTATTCAAAAAGAAAGGTGGGAAATATGCAGTGGTAGAATAGAAGTTCAGCTGCAAGATATATTACTAACAGAAAGAGGAAAAGCCACTACTTTGCATTATAAAAATCTGAAAATAAGTGTTGCAAATGAACCCATAGTAATTCTGACCTTTGAATTTCCCTCATATTCTTGAAAAGTAATCCAAAGTTGTTGTCTTATATATATTTTTGGGTTCTTACTTTCTGTATTCCTTTGCACAATTAAATTAAAATGTTCATAAAATATTTATTTCTTCAATTTAATTTTCAACAAAAAAAGGAAAGACATGACATTAACACATAAAATAATACAAGGTTAATAATTGGAATCTACTGAGAACAAGTCACTTCTTTCCCTAGGGAACCACAATAAAACAATGATGTCACTCTGGGAAACAGAGAGAAACATTGAAACCGACCATAAGGAAGCACAGGACCCACTGAGGCTTGGCCTTTTCTATATGGATGGTGTGAGAAGTGTTCACAGCTGCCCATTCCCAGACCAGTGTCTCCTTCTGTCCCCATCCTCATCCAAAGAAATAATGTTGTTCTAATTAAATAATGTAAGACCTGAAAAGACAGGCTTCTGATACTTTTTTTTGCATTTTTCTACTTTTTTTTTTTTTCTTTCCCTTCCTCAGATTGCTTAAGAGAGTGAACACAAAAGTTTTGGGAGGCCCCAGACCTAACACACTGGAAGTGTTTAGCAGCCCTAGGCAGTACAAGGGCTGGCCAGGGCTAACCTGGGTCTTCTAACACTTGCAAGTAGAACTGTGTATGATTTCCCATGTACTCTGATTTCTTTCTCTCATTTTGAAAACCTCTAAAACATTTAAATAGACCTACAGTACAAGCAAATCAGTCAATTACTTTGTCTTATCCTGGTCATCAAACACTCATGCACATGTGCACTGTACCGTTGTGTTTTGCCCAAATTGTGCAATCCTGGTAGTGCTTTTGAATTCTCTTGCTCCACAACTGTCTGGCAGTTGCTCTTCCTCATCTTCCCCTATTAGTTCTCCCTGGACAGTGGGACTAAGTGCACCCTCAAAGTTTGCTGACAACACCAAGGTGTGTGGAGTGGTCAATGCGCTGGAGGGAAGGGATGCCATCCAGAAGGACCTCGACATGCTTGAGAGGTGGGCCTGAGAGAACCTTAGGAAGTTCAACAAGGCCAACTGCAAGGTCTCGCACCTGGGTCAGGGCAATCCCTGCTATCAATACATGCTGGGCAGAATGGATCAAGAGCAGCTTCAAGGACAAGGAGTTGGGGTGATAGTTGATGAGAAGCTCAACATGAGCTGTCAATGTGTGCTTGCAGCCCAGAAAGCCAACCCTGTCCTGGGCTGCATCAAAAGCACCGTGGCCAGCAGGCCAAGGGAAGTGATTCTGTCCCTCTACTCTGCTCTGGTGAGACCTCCCCCGGAGTGCTGTATCCGGCTCTGGGGTCCTCAGCACAAGAAAGATGTGGACCTGTTGGTGAGAGTCCAGAGGAGGGCCACCAGAATGAACAGAAGGCTGGAGCACCTCTCCTGCAAAGACAGGCTGAGAGCGCCGGGGTTGTTTAGACTGGAGAAGAGAAGGCTCCTGAGAGTCCTTATAGTGGCCTTCTATTACCTAAAGGGGGCTTACAAGAAAGCTAGAGAGGGACTTTTTACAAGGTCAGGATAGGTATAGATTAGATATTAGGAAGATATTCTTCACTGTGAGGGTGGTGAGACACTGGCACAAGTTGTCCAGAGAAGCTGTAGATTTCCCAGCCTTGGAAGTGTTCAAGGCCAGGTTGGACGGGGCTTTGGTCAACTTTGGTCTAGTGGAAGGTGTCCTTGACCATGGCAAGGGGTTTGAAACTAGATGATCCTTAAGGTTCCTGCAACCCAAATCATACTATGATTCTATGAAAATATTAACAAAGTGGAAGTTTTTAAGGGATAGGCAAGTGTTCCAACATCATCTGACTTTGGGAATTTATCTCATGAGACCTGCCTTATAAAGCAGATACATTCTGCATTCATGACAGCTTCATATTCTTAGTTTCCTGATGACTGCAGCAGAAAGCTAGAAGCTCCTTACTGAAGAGAATTTAGGGTAAAACAGGTTGAATCTAGAGGTTTAAAAAGACATGGTAACATAAGAAAATTGCATAATGAATTTAGTTTATGAGAGGAAAGCCAGGAGAATGGTTTGCCAAGAAGGTAGGATTTCTGACAAGAAAGGAACTCGAAACAAGGATAGTCAAGTTGCCAAAATGGTTTTATTTGAATATGAGAAGGAAAAAAATCCATAAACATGCAAATTTTTCTTACGTCTAGCAAAATGCAACAGTAGTCTGCTAATGTTATTATCCATGTCTGAGTTTAATGTTAACATACCTTTTTATTAATTACCATTTTTAACAATTGAAGAGATTAATTTATCACAAATAAAATAGTCTGCTGTTACCAAGATACTTGGTCACACTCTTTCTCTCTGAAAAGGCCTTTGTTTTCAAAATCAGCAAACTGATACTTGCAGAATGTTGGAGTATAAATTTAAATTAAATCACTAATCTGTTTAGGACCTTCTTGTCAGTCCTCTTGTATATTTAGGTTTATTCAGCATGTTTAGCTCTTTATGTCCATATTGAAGTTCTGTTGAGTATCTCTTCTTTAGTTTTTTTCCTCTTCTCCTGTATGGTCCCAATATGCCTGCTAGACAGAAGCATAACTTCTGGTCATGTTCTGCTCTTCCATTGTGCATCATCTTATAGAAATAAATGAGTAATCTGAATAGACTCTTAACTGACATAGAGAATTTACACAAAGTTTCCTCTGAAAATCTACAATCTCTATCTGTAGACTCAAGTGGCATATTTCTGCAGAAATGCAGGAAAGTCTTTAATACGCCTTGCAAGTTAACCTTCTGAGCATGCCACACTTTTTGGTGCCATGACTAAATAAACTATTTTCCTGTGCCACAAACAGAATAAAACTAAATACTGTGTTCTTTAGTCTAGCACGTTGCACAAGCATTTCTACCAGCAGCATTCGAAACTAAATCATACATGTTTCCTAACTACAAAATATTTATAACAGTGGTGGAAAATATCCCTTATTCTTTTGTGCTTGAAAGGGTAGGATGTGTCTATTTAGGCTCCTGAAAATATTCATGTACCATGTGGCTACGTGATGGAATTTAGGAATTCCAAGGACAGCAATTTAGTAATTACCTACTATGTCAATTTGGGCTCAATTCCACATCATTCCAGTATGAGATTCTTTGTGGTAGGTTACATCAAAGAGGATAAAAGAGAAATTACTTTGAAAGGATTCATCATTTCTTCCTAAAGAGAAAATTTGGAGCTATTTAGAGAGGACAGTTTTTAGGACCTCGAATATTCATCCAGTGAAATAACATTTACAGGCATGGGTTTTGCCACTAGAAATAATCAAGTCAGTCACCTGCTGAAGAAAGGAAGTCCTCCAGAAAGGGTCAAATAATCCACTAAGAGAGTTTTCTCCATTGCTGCCTCCTGACTGATAAACCACAGGGCCCCCTTGAAAACTCTGCTTCAGAGGTGGAAGAGTTTAGAGCATGTCGTACTGTTCTTTGTACATCCTACCATAGCATCATAAAAAACCCTGTGTGCAAGTCATTTTATGTGTCACAATATGGAATTAAAACAGACAGAAATCAGACTTTTAGATATGCAATTAAAATTCTAGGCTTGAATTATTTTCCACATAAGTTTTGTGAGGAATTTGTTTTTCTTTATTATGTGGGAGCAGCTACCCTATTTTTTTTCATTAGAAATTATTGTAGAGACCTGGAAAAAACCCAAAGACATACATTTCTATAACTCCGATTTATGAATTTCTTAATATAACTTCATTTTAGTATTTGACAATTTTATCAGAATACTTTACAAGAAAAGACAAAAAAATCTAAGAAATTCCAACTATTAACAAGGTAATTTTCTAAAACTCTCAAAACCAATTAAGAAAATTCTACTGTATTTATGATGTGAACATACTAACAGCAGGAAAAAGAACACTGTTGAACAGAAGATTTTTTGGTTTAACTGAAATAAATAATACAATAATTGCCATACCAGCTTAGGAACTCCCTTTTATCTTTATTTTCTAGTGATCCAGATATACTATTTGTGAAACAGGTGAACTCATGTTGAGAGACAGACACATATAATGGGCTAGGAGAAAAAGATTTTTGGTTCATTACTTACCCAGCATAAGGGAGACATAATTATTTTGCCAGTTGCTTTCCTGACGCTATTAACCCTTTTAAAAAAAAATAAATTCAATTGCACAAGCATGTGAGCATTTCTAATTATGCATGGATTCCAATAAATGTCTCAAAACCTCAGCTCCCTGTGTTTGTACTGAAGTAATCTTGAAGTTTCGAGTTTCACATTATAATTATCTCAGGAGTTGTACTAACTGCAAGGCCCACTTTAACAATATGGAGCCTTCCCAGAAGTAACTGTGATTTGTAGCTAGTAATGAATCACTTGTTCAGATGTTAATTTGCTTGAGCACCACGTGTAACAGTATCCCGCTTAGGGAGCTGAATTCAAACAGCCACAAACAGCAGGGCTGGAACTGCATGGTTTAAACTCGAATAAACTTCAGCACTTTGTTTGCTTAATGGAGAACTCACGTTATTGCACCAAGTATAACAATGATGATTTAGACTTAAATAGACTTTGACTGAACAGAGAAGGAATTCTGTTACTGTTCAGTCAAGCTATTCTTTTTACAAGAAATAATGTGATTACTCTTTGCTTTTCTGAGGATAGCACGTTTTGTGCCTATAAACTTATTGTGACTCTGACACAGGGTTTAAGGCAGAATAAATATTTTTGTCAGCATAAAAAAGTCTTGTCCCTGATTTGCAGAAATTCAGAAGCTTGAATCCACCTATGCAATTACAAATCTTTTTCATGTCTTATAGCACAAAAATTCTTACAGCCAAAAATTCAAGTATTCCTCTAGTAAGAAATAAGTGACACAGATATTGTAGATCTCTTTGTAAGAATAATCAGATAAATTATTCAAAGCAAATAATATTAGGGATAAAATTTTCTATTCCCTTATCATAAGGACACAAATATTTGAATATTTTGCAATAGAGGAATTTTTCATGTAAAAAACATCTGAAAAGTACAGAGCAATAAGCAACTTTTAAATTTTGAATGCATATAAAAGGAAGTCTTCCATGGTACTCTACAAATGGAACTTCATGTAGTGTGTGAGGAAGTAAGGTGTAGCCCAAAGTAAAATAAAAACTGAAGGGAATGTCACCTAAAAGTGAAGATTTATTCGAAGTCTTTTAAAGAGAGGAAAAGAAGCTTCTGAAACATAGCCTTGTGCTAATTAATTTTATATCCCTTCCATTAATTG
The DNA here is from genome assembly GCA_013399855.1 of Oxyruncus cristatus. Taxonomy (NCBI): domain Eukaryota; kingdom Metazoa; phylum Chordata; class Aves; order Passeriformes; family Cotingidae; genus Oxyruncus; species Oxyruncus cristatus. The sequence continues at coordinate 1,456,249 of VXAY01002648.1, forward strand.
ATTTAAACCATGAGAGGAGAGGAAAGTAATTTCTTCTCAAAGGTTGCATCCCAAATTGCCTTGGCCTCTGAGCCTGTAAAAGTTTAAATTTCCCCTGGAAATGTCTCCTTTCCCCTGAATCATATAAGAAGGCATATTTCACATATTTTCCCTTTTGTCAAGACTTGCATTATGAGATTTTATCTTTAAAATGCTGTTTCCTCAACAGCTGATTTTGCAATGCTTTCCTATTAAATAATTAGTTAGAAGCTCCAGAAATAATACTTTAAAAGCCCTATTTGCACCTAAGTTAAATAAACCCCACACGCTTTTACAGTGCCTTATTTTTCCTCCTGAACTCCTACATTGTTTTAAATGATCTTAAACCAAATTTGCCTAGAAACAAAACCAAGCAAACAAAAAGATCAGCTCATAACTGAAGTTCCGGTGAAGATGAATGCAGGTGAAAATCAGGAATATGGATGTTTAAAGCAGACTCTTGGTAAAAATGCAGTTTTTCTGATAATTGCTCATGTTCCATTCATGAGAATCTGCTGAAGTAAATGTTTTTCACTCTAAGAGCACTTTTAATTCACAGATACTTGAACATTCATGTTTTGTACGGAACTAAACATTTTGAAAGTTATTGAATTGGAAAATCCTGCAGAGGAATACATCTGGGAATCTGTGACTTGAAAAAGTTAAAGCTTAATAGTTAGACACCCTTCTACTGATGGCATTTTCAGTTTTAGTTCATATTTTACCTGGGAATGCCTTTTCTTTTGCAGGTGCACCTCTCTTCTAAAGAAGAAGTGTGAACAGTGTTTTCTTTCATGTGTTAGCTTTCATCTGCTTCAGTTAACCAATAGGAGCAGTAACAATTATTTTTCTGTTGGTTTCAAATAAGTTCTGTCTAAAAAAAAATTAGGAATGCTTTTTTTTTTTTTTTTTTTTTTTTTCCTCCCCAGCAGAAAAATCGGTGAAAATCTTCAGATACGCTCTCGGTTCTGTCCAGGCAGCATGGAAAAATATCTTACCAAGTCAGTGGTGGGGGCTGAACACTCCTGGCCAGTCAATGGCAATTAACAGCTCTTCAGAGCAACAGGCTTTTCTTTTCCCTGCTAAGGCTTGTCAAGATTTACCTAAAGTACATCATGTTATATTGCTCAGCTTTGACGCTGCCAGACCAACTCCTGTGTGTTCTGACACTTGACCATTTTGCACTGCTGAGAACACACTAACCTTATTTTTGTGGCAATTTAAGGAAACTGTCCTCCTTGAGCCTGGCTTGTTTGTATCACAGGCAGAGACTCTACAGTCCCTCCTCTCTCTAGAAAAATGTTTTATTCTGCTTTTGGTCTATAGGTATTGTGATTATCTTATCAGGTCTGAATCAGTATTGAAATCTACGTGATTTTTCTCTGTTACAGACAAGAGCAGAGTTAACTGATGGTTAGTCAGCTTTCCTTCAGGAAAAACATCCATGAAGCAGGATTACAAGTTGGTGGTGCTAGTCCCACATACTTAAAATAATAAATACATAGAATTTATAAAACTACACTAATATGGATATATTTTACTCACTTACAGTCTCTGTTACTCCTCGATGTAAATTTGAATCTTCTGTGCTACAGTAACACTTTTTCTCCTGTCACCATGACAGGTTCCAAGCTGCAGCAGTATTTTGGAATAAGTTAAGCAAAAATATTTTTGTAGCTCAATAAGCTGTGGATTTTTGACACCTAATGAAAACAGCTCTCTATATTTGCATTGAAGTTTAGGCATTTTAGCAGTTTAAGCAGATCTTGGTAGCACATGAGTTTCCTCAGTACTTCTTCCTTCATTTTGGTTCTTTGCTATAAAGAAATATTCTGTTATGAAAAAATAAAATATGAAAATGATACATAAATAATTTAAATTGGGAATTTCTTTACATATTAGAAGAGCATTTATTGATATACGCATGATATCAAAGGAAACAAATCCCCAACTCAAACCCTATAACTGTGTTCAAGATGAAATTTCATAGCATGCTTTTATTTCTTTCCCAGTATTTTGCAGATGTCACAAACCCAGTCCAAGGCCATGATACCTTGATTCACCCTGACTGAAAAGCAAAACTATCCATGAACAATACTCCTTTCTCTATTTGTTTGACTTGCTTATTGATTACACTGCTAAAGAGAAGAAAGTATTTGAGATTAAACATGTCTTCTGATGGAGTATTTAAAATACTTCTACTGAAATATTTTAAAAATACTTACTTAAATACATTGTTTTGGACAATGTCCAAAGTTTTCCTCTTCCTAACACTGAACAGTCTAAGTATAACTTCCCTAGGTTGGTTTTCTGTCTTACTAGGAAAGACAGAAAAATTTTTCCTCCTCAATGTGATAAAGCAACCCAGAATGTAAATCTGCAATGGTTATTTGCCATAAGATGTCTTTGATTTTACTGTTATTATTGAGAAAATTGCATTAGAAATCTCTGCTCATGATAACTGACAGTCCTGAATTTGTAACGCTGCTATGCAAATTTTCACTGCTGAGAATTTTAATGCAACAGAATAAGTTCATCTTCTTTATATATGTATCTTTATACTTCTGTACAAATCTGCATACACATCTATATTTTTCCTCAGATCCTATTCCATAGGAAGATAAATACAAATGGGAAATGTAAAGAAAATGCAAAAAACAATGTAAAAACATGTGCTTCTGTTTTGGATTGTCCATATGAAACCATTTGACTACTCAGCACAGGTTAAGATGTGATGACACAATTTCTCCAAATCTTCATTCTTTGCAATCAACAGGAAAATTTTTAGACTAAAAATACAGCTTAAATGTTGCAGCAGATAACCATGTTTACTCTCTCCTGCGCGATGTAGAAGTATAGAAAAATTATAGGTGGGGTATAAAAACCTGATTGAGAAGTGATGCTAATTGCAAACTGTACCATTAACACCTCACTTAAATTGTAATTTAAACAGATTGAACTGTATTTTCTCTGTAGTCAGATTTCTTATTAGTACCCTAAAATAACAGAGACTGAAATCTGTGAAGCTACTTAATCCTTATAGCCAAGACCTGTGGCTACAAAGAATAAGTATTTATGCTATGGCCAGATAGGTTTTTGTAGCTAGTGTTATCCAGTAATTGTTTTAGAGAATTTAACCTTGAGTTTTATCTTTTAATATACCAGAGCTACTGGTTACTGATTGTTTCTTAACCAAATTTCACTGAGATTGTACCTGCCTAAAGCATGGTAAGGCAAGTTTTCCTGGGAAGCGAAAGGGATACCACTTCTCCACAAAGCCTAAGGAATACCTTTCCTTTACTGAAGATTTTTACTGATGAACTATTTTGGAGGTAAGCAGAACGAGAAGGGAGCAGCAAGATAAGCACAGCAGAGCACACAAGAGGTTAGAGAATGCTGCAAGCAACAGGGGTAACATTAAGATGCTTCTACAAACTTATGCAAATATATATCAGACCACTCACTCCAAGACTGATAAGCAAACATTGTAATTTTGTTTTTAAGGTACAATTGCTAACACATTAACCTCTCCACCGAGTTCTGGTTTCTGTATGTTGGGCAAAACAATGATGCTGATATTGCTATGTAACCAGGTTCTTTTTTCCTATCCATGTTTAAAAAGGAAAAGCTGGTTTATACTGACACCTGCTGCAATATGATAAAAAAAAAAAGTCTCTTTAATATTCATTTTAGAAACAGGCAGTGATTTGGAGTAGCTCAGATTTTCTTTCCTCTCTTCTGTACAAATCACTGTCGCATACAGGAGTGGGTTACAGAAATAGATCACCCACCCCTTCTGTCCTGCATCTGCCCGTGTTTACAGACAGCAGGATAAATAAGATAAATAAGAATATTTTACTGAACAGTTTAAAGCATCCTTGCTACCGACAGACAAGTTTTCATAATTTCCTGACCAAAGGACATTGTTACTCTTGGAAATTACCTAGATCTTGCTTCTTGTCAGTAAATTTCCTTTGAGAACAACCTTTCTTAGGAAATTATTTTTCTTCCTCCTACACTCCAACTCACCATGCAGGAACAGGTTGGGCATACACATTTTGTCTACCTGACTTACTCTCCTGTCAAGACTGGTACATCTTAGCCACCCTTGTCAATGGCTCTGTGGACACATTGCTGGAGAGTTGCAATTCTATCCATCAGTAAGCTTGTCACACAGCTCATTCAGATCAGGACTCTTCTTGTAGAACTATTCCAGCTGAAGGACATGCTTTCAAATCTCATTTTAAAGTGGAAGACATGATTCTGGAAAAACAAGATAACCCCTTCAAACTGGCATCAATATGGTATGCAGAGGCATACTTGCTGTTTCCAGGAACTGTCTTTGGACCCAGACTTGAATATTTAAAAATCTGAAAAACAGCTTCAGCAGGATATGTAAGTACAGAATTTTGATGAAAGTAGTAGAGCTCGAATTAAAAGGCAGGTTAGCAAACAGATCAGTTCTTTAATATTCCTCATGCATAGCCTTCTCTATTTTTAATTTTTTTTCCAAAAAGAAACAGTTTAGAACATATGACCAGCAGAAGTATTTTCTTCCCTGAAGATACCTTTTTTTTTAATGATGTTAGGAGAACTACATGAGACTCTGCCTTATCAATAAAATGATAGAAAAAGGATCAATTCAATACTATTTGTTAAGAACTACACTTAATTTAAACTGAAAGATTATTTTCCAGGTGTAGTAGCAGAACATTTAATTCCCTTATGAAATTGACAGAAACATCACTAAATTTATATTTTCAGTTGCATACAAGAACACCTTTTTCTAAATGAATTTGCTTCTAATAGTCATTCAAGTAGTCATAAGAGGACTTAAACATTACTTTTCTGCTATGTCCTTTCTCTAATATGTTCAAAAACTATTAGCCAGCCCTAGTGTCTTCGGATTTCAAAATGATTACTCTAAAGCACAATGGAAATTTTTGCCAAATCCTGTTTATTTTGTAAACAAACACACAGAGAAATAATGGAATTATTACTTGAGTAAATAGGAAAAAAAGTTATGCTGGTGACACACAATAAGGGTTGGGAACAAATACTGAAAGCATTCTCAGACAAAATTGTACAGAGAGCTCTTTTCAGCCTCCTCTACTTCACTGTGTAAGGCTAGAAGAGACAGATTCCAAGTTACTCTCTGAGTCAAGTTACGCTAAAACATGCCACAGTCCTAAATTAGAAGTATAATCCGTCAATATGCCAAACTGATTTACTGAAAGTCCCCTTAACTCAGATAATCAGAAGTTGTTATTGTAACTTCATTGTTTCTTAATTTTATTACTACACTGAGAAGACAATTATCTTCCTCTTGGTTTGATCTGTCATCTCTACTTCTTGAATTGCTGCTTGTCTGCCATATCTTAATTAAAAGCTCACTGTCCTTCTAATGGAAGTCCTACATAAATGTTCTGCTTATATTTCTCATCACATTATTTCTGCTATCTTGTTCCTTCTGCTTTTCTCAACCATCTCTCTTCAACATTTTCTGTTTTACTGCCTTCTGGAGTTTTGCCTTTCCACTTCCTCTTCCTCCTGTTTGTCATCAGAATTACCACAAACCATGATCACAAATTTGGACAGAAGTTGAAGAAAGAATACAATTACCCCTAATCAAAAGTGCTCCCCACCTGTACTAAAGGATCACATGTTGACTCCATGGAGAAGTTTCTTTGCTGTGCAGTGAGAAGCAGGACAGAAGCCTCAGCAGATACAATGCAAACAAACAGTGTAACCCCTCAGAGGCACAGCACAATCTGGATGATATACACTTGTTAGAAACAACTTCTGCTTTGTGCGAAGTTCTGTGTTAGAATGAATATTCAGAGTTTTTAGTAAAATTTTGACTTTTAATTCAATGGTCTTGATCAATGTAAACAGATTTTCAATGATAAAGCTCTAGTTCAAGCATTGCATGTCAGTACTACCCATGGCATTTGCACAGTTTGCAAACATTCCAGTAATGTGAGTTGGTAAAAAATTACACTGAAAATGTGCTTATATGCTTAATCTTGTCATGGAATTTATATGGCCATGTTAATGAAATTAAATGTTCCCCTATATGTGTTGCAGAATAGCTGAAGTCTGCAAATAGTACTCTTTGAATGAGTATGTTCGGAACAAGAAAGTTTCTCTCAGGACATATCTCTTTCTGGAAATCAGATGGCTCGAAAGCAGAGGTTCCACTCAGATCAGCGCTAGTGACTGATAGTCAGAAACGGCCTTATCTTTCATTAATAGCCTCAGAACACATTTACAGTACTAATGGGTACTACATCTTCTGAGAACAAGCTTCAAAATGCAGATTATGCTTCCTTTAAAAAAGTAACTTCCTTTTGTCTTTCAAACCTTATTTCTAATAACTTTGTTGTGTGTTCAATTGTTCTTGCATTATAACCCATAGTGACTAATAATTCCTTATTAACATACTTATTATTATTAATCTATTGGCATGTTATTCTCACACTTTAGTTCTATAATTCAGGCTGAGGAGTTCTGTTCTACTTACATAAGGAATTATTTTGTACAAGGGAAGATTACATTGTTTCTTTATGAAATTTAAAAATCCATTATACAGGTATTTCAGAGATCAGTGAACTTAAATTATACATTGGCATAGTCATATTTCTCCATGTATTGTTTAATAATTTTGAACATGCTAGCATTTTTCAATTCCTGCTAATCACTGAGTTGACATTTTCAGACAGCTACTGGCAAAAATTTCCAGATCTTTCTTAACTATAAGGATCTAATTTAGAGTGCATCCCTATATTGATATAGGGATCTTTATTGATATTATTGATATTTACATCTTTAGGCTTACCATCTTTTAAAGATAGATGTAACTCAGTCGCTTGAGTCTTGAGTGACATTCTTTGCAAAGCTGTGATGGAGCCCCTAAAATTCAATATTCTGAATAATTTTCCATCAGCAAGTTGCATTAAACCAAAAGCTAAAGCTTCCAGAAACAGATACATAGACACAAGAAACTAAATAAGACAGAGGGGAATGGTTTTGTTGTACTGTTTTCTTCCTTTTAAAGTTTCAGAAGCAATTTCATGGCATACCAGTTCTGTGCATTCTAGCTACAAAGAAATACATTTGCTGGAGTCCAACCATGATGTTTTGGTTCTCCCTCACAGAAAAAATGCAAGAGGTCTCCAAATTGTGGTTGGGGCATATTTCATGGAGGCCCTGTGAACCAGATGCTTTCTTGTGTTTTCAAATCCAGTTATCACACTGACACTTTATCAAGATTTAAAACTGAGACCATGAAACTTTACACATCTCTTCTTTAAACAGCCCTAACCCCAAACAGCTGACACTATTTATATGCGATGTCTAAGGCATAGCTGATAAAGAACAAATCATTTGCAAAACTGTTAAAGTGGCCAAGATTCTGAATTTCTAGCAAACTCAAGATGATATCTGTAAAGGCAATGAAATTATACTAAATAGGAGAAGCAGCAAATCAATTTGCAAGCCTAGCAGGGCATAGTAAATTTGCAAATGTTTGCAAAGCACTTATCTTCAGGTAAAAAAATAAATCTTTTCACCAAAGTAAAACAAAGACCAAAAAAAGGTTTTAGGAAGAATCAGTTTTGTCCTAACCATCAGATAAAAAGCAGCAAGGACATACTCTTCTTAATGTGCTAGGTTGAAGTGCCATTTGCTGCTCCCAGAATTTCATCAGGTGATCTCTTCACAGTGAAGAAAGTTAATGTAACTGACTTTTTGCCTAAGAGCACAACCCCCCTCACAATCCTATCCATTGGTTTCACTGAAAGGTACCTGTTAGCAGCAAACACTTGGGTAGTGACATAATCTTTCATCAACGTGACCCACATAATGAGAACGATGAGTGAAATCCTGATGCAATAGCCAAAGTTTATTAGCTGGATCGGTCCAACTTCATTACCACTATTTCCCTCAGAAAAAAGGACATGCAGGGGATGTGGCAAGATTGGAAATTGCCAAATAAAAGTAGTAAAAGGTGTGATCTGCTAAAGAATAGCATGGTTTGATATCACCAAAACCATACATGAATACATCTACATAGTTCAGCTTATCCTCCTTTTTGTGAAATTCCCTATTGCTTCATTGAAAGAACTGTTGTTCATTAAGTCATGAAAAAGAATCTATCTGGTTCTAAACTATAATAAGTGTAATCAGTGAAGAAAAAAAGACAAGCATTTTATTTCAATGTCTGCAAAGTTAGAAGAGTGCAAGAACAAAGTTTTGTGGTGATTAGGTCTTGAAAGCCAAGAAAACATTGCAAGAGTCACAAGTTGCAAGTGTTTAATTCATTTGCAATAAATATCTTGTTGTTTGTATTACAAACATCACATAATGTGAAATGCTGGCAACTTCTGAAAACATTCAAATGAGTTAATTTTTTAATCATATACAGATTTAGTTAGCTAAAACTGCTATCTTTTGTATGGATTTATGAACTAAATTTCAACTGCTTCACTCAGAAATGCTAGACACAAACATTTGAAGCAGCTGACGATGAGGTCATGCATGCTCACTGCAACTACATGTGGAAGAAAGACAACAAGCCCACAGTTTAAACCATTTCCTTTGAACTTGATGAGCATGGTATGCTTGAAGAAACACAAGCCATGATATGGTTTTGTACAACAAGTTCCAACCTTTCAGTTGCACACAAAATCAACCAGAAAATAAACTGCAACGTCAGGGCATTGCTTGATATGAAATATTGCTAACCGGTTAAGTACCAGATCAACCCTTTGCCTCAGATGGATCTGTGAAAAGCCTGTGGCGTTAGCTGAGGAAGAGCCCCTGGAATGCAAAGATCGAAGCTCAGATGTGCAAATAGAGGTGGGGCCTGTATTGCAACTCCTGAAGAAGCGTTCCTCTCCCCAGCCTCCATCCGCAAATAATAAAAAGGAATAATGACCCAGCAGTTAGAGGTTACAATTTTTTTTCTGCTCCACAAATGGTGACAAAAAACAATGTCCTTTGAAGCTCACCTATGGGCTCAGTGAGACTAGCTCAGAGTAGCTAGTTTGTTGCCTCACTGCAGCAAACCAAGGGCCAAGAAAAATTGCTGCCAACAATTCTCTCATTTTATTAACTAAGGCGCTGAAAAGCCTCTCCTTCCCCACCTCTTCCCTGCTTAAGGCCTGGGAACCGTGTGGTTTGTCTTCCAGTTCCGCAGGAAATGTTTTTAGAAGACCTGCAGTGTGAAAAATGCTAGGACATGAGAAATAACTGATGTATCTTGGGGTGTAATTTACGTCATTAATAGTGCATTGGTTCCTGTATAAACACCAAAATTTGAGTTCATTAGGAGTTACTTGCACAATCTGCAGATTATGGTGTCAGACTGCCTGAATCACTGATACTGGCAGGACCAATACAAACCCTATTTTCTTTGAGTCTTATTTCCTTTCTCAGGTTATACTCTCAAACAGGCCCTTTGGTGCAATAAGAGACACAAGAACTGTTCAGTATTTACTTAAAAAATTAAATATATTTTATATTTTTAAAAAATGTTTCGTGATAAGAATGAGGAATGTAAGAACAACCACTTCATCAAAATAAAATGCTCCATAGTCACCATCTATCAGCTTTTTATATAGCTAAGGAAAGTGGAATCCATTAGTCATTCAGTAATTATGGAATAGGGCATTAAACATCAGTTTTCTGTTTGAAAGCAAAATCAAAATTAAAAGGAAAAAAACCCCATTAATTGCTAGCATGCATCATTTTGATTTTTGTTTTATTTTCCCATCAGATTCAAGAAAGCACAAAGATCAGGTCAGACTGTTGAAATAGTGTTTAATCAACCTTGAATATCAGTTGAAAAAGAAAGTTATGATATAGATAAAATATAAAATTTTTATGGGGATAAGAAAAGCCAGTTTTCACTGCTTACATTTGAAGACAGGAACTATTATTTTTCCAGAGAACAATAATTTTTACTAAGAATATGAAGGAACAAAAATCTGGAAGGGCCATGACTCTCAGAATATCCATTGATAATAAACACAGAGGAAGGAATAAAAAGGTAGGGGAATCTAAAAAAAGATGACACTGAGTTCCCTGGTTCCCAACACTGGACAAAAATTTTAGGAACTCCCAGTCTGTTTTAAAGGCTACTTTGCCTCTAAGTATTACCAGAGAAATTCTTACAGCAAGCTCAAATATATTCTTACAAGTTGTTAAACAGGCCTAAGCAAATATTTGAAAGTTCAGTTGTCTCCCAGAAATGTGATTCTTCCATTTACACAAAAACATGCTGATATAAACAGAACAATGATAATTTATTTAAGCTGTTGAATTTTTTCTCACTAAACTTGGTTGCTGCCAGACTGTTTTGTACAAACAGCTCTACAAACATGCTGTTAATCCAGCATTCTCACATGAAAGAAGTAACAGTGTTACCCTAACTAGAAACTTCAAGATCAAGAAAATCTCAGAAATGAGTGGAATATTTATACAACATATTCCAAGAGAACATCACAAAAACTATTTTGGAATACATACATATTTAAACCATAAATCCTGATGAATTATCACACGTGATTTTTCACAGAAAAGTGCCTGAAGAGGTGGGGTTTTTCTTGCAGTTGACAAGTCAAATCCAATACGATAGCTGCTAAAAACCATTTTAATAAAGGTCATACTTGAGCCTTCACAAACAAGAATTTTAATTAATACCCTAGCAGTCAGTAATTAAGTTTGCACATCTGATAGCTTTACAAGATAGACTGGAGAACTGCATCAAACTATATACATTTACATGGCAATTGCTACGGTCAGGAGTTCAGGTTTTTGGTTTGTCTCAGAAAGCCAACTAACTTGTACAGAAACCAGGAAATGTAAAGGTGCTTCTGCTCTTGAAGATTCAACTGTAATCATATCCAGTAGATGGACGCTGTGTCCATACCAGAAGTTAACTTTACCGCATCCCTCAAGAAAGACAGTAGAGGCTTCGATATCATCTATCCCTGGGAACAGGTGTAGGATGGTGGGAAGGGTAAGGAGAAAGGGAGGAAGTTGTGGTCTCTTCCGTAGCACTGTCTCTCATGGTCATGGAGATAATGGCAGCCACAGGATCACATATTCTCTCCATAGCTCAGCTGGGTCCATGTCAAGTTGTAAAGAAGAAAACCCATCTGGTTACTTGGTTGGGATTTTTTTCCTGTAGTATATCTAATATCCTAAGCCTTTAAAATTATGGATGTTCTAGAGACGATGAACAGAATGTTTATAACATCAGTGAACAGAAAGTTTATAACATCTCTCATGCCAGTTTAGCATGGAATATTGCACCCAAGTTTCTTTCCTTCATCTAAAATTCTTCATCTTCATCTTCATCTGTATTTACCTAAAGTGATCTATTTTGGACACAAGTTAAAGAATATTGTGCACTGTCATTATGGGAGGCTGCTACTGGCCATCCAGTCACAATGACAACACCAATAAATTATTCTTTAAGGAATCTAGGGACACCTCCAAACCAACTCCCCTTGTCCTTGTGAGGGAATTCACCTTGCTGGGTGTCAACTGGGAACACCACACAACAGGTAAAAACATCTCCAGCAGATTCCTAAAACACCTGGACAACAAGTTCTTGGTACAGGGACCCAGGGAGCTGACACGGAGAGGTGCCCTCCGTGATTTGTTGGTTGTTCCCAGAGAGGCTCTCACGGGTAAAGTGGTGATTGGTGGCTGACTTGGTGCAGTGACTATTGCACCCTTGAGCTTATGGTACCCTGCCTGCACCTGTCTTGCTCCCGAGATGGACCAGGCACAGGTGAGCATGGCTGGAATATCACTATCCCTGTCCATCCTGCCATGCAGGCTCACCAGAACAGCCTGCACAGAGTCTGGAGCTGTAGCTTGAAGCAGGAGGATCGTTTCTTGCAGAGAGTCCTCTGTTCACTGAGAGCATGGGCTTCCAGCTGGTGAGGAGAGGGGCTGGGGGCACAACAGGGGCTGGGAGGGGCAGGGACCTGCCTCTCTGCCCCTGCTGCTGTCACCTGCTTGTCTAAGGCAGGTTCTCCTGCTTCTACCTTTGCCACCTCCCAGGGAGCAGGACTGAGGCATTGGTAATTTACTAAACATAAACTAGTGAAGAGTGTACCTCACTGAATAGACTGCACTTGCAGAATTTAACCAAATATGAAAGGTGATCTACAGGTAGTAGCAAACTAAACAGATGATCCTGCCTGAGCATCTGCACTGGTATATCGAAGTGAACTGGTGCTGTAATCACACTATCTTTATAAATATTGTATTGCATTGTAAATATTTTGGCACAATAGTGAGTTACAAGTCTAGTAGTTTTGTCAGTACCTGTGTGGAAATCAGAAACAATTTGCCCCTATTCCACAATGACATTGTAAACTAAAGTTAACAGCACCCTTGTTCCTTCAGTCTTGCTTAAACAGAGCACAGCCAGGGTTAACACAACTGTGAACAGAGACATGGGAATAAAAACTAATCCTAACAGGGAAGAACTGCCATATTAAAGCAGATCTGCAAATTAGAGGAGCCTGAGAACTCTGCATTTTTGTTTTGCCAATTCTTTGTCTATCGGCAACTTTCTGGCATAGGGTATATTCCAGTAATATTTACAAAGGGAACCTTTAAGATTGTGACCTTTAAGAAAGGAAACAGATCCAGGGAAGTTAATAAACATCCCATTTAATTCAAGTTATTTAAAAAACACGTGAACACGTTTTTTCCTTGTCTGAGCCAATAAAATAATGGCAAGGTAAGTAGCAGTCAAGAATCTGTCAAGGAGAAATTGTGCTTCACCTGGATATTGGACACAGAAATGACCAGTTTTCTGTCCAATACCAGGTGTTAAGATGGAACACATCATGTACCTTGACTTGAACAACTCTATCAGATCTGTATTGGGTTTGTGTGGCCAGATTTTTTGACTTTGAGCAGATCAAACAGGAAATAGCTCGTGTGGTAGCTCTTGGTCCTGTTCAGACAAACTAACTAAAAGGGTATTCCGTACCTTATGACATCAGCTCAGATATAAAAGCTAAGGAAAGGAGGAGGAAAGGGGTGAGGCATTCATTATTTACAATGTTTGCCTTCTGGAGCAACTGCTACAGGTGCTGAAGCCCTGCTTCCTAGGAAAATAACCAACCACCACTTGCAGTCAGGAAGTAGAGAATAAATCTTATTATTTTCCTCTTTGCCTGTGTGCACACAAACTTTTGCCTTTGCTTTAGTAAACTGCCTTATCTCAACTTACAAGTCATTTTCCACCTTATTCTCTCCCGTGTCCAGTTGGGAAGGGGAGTGATAGAACGGCTTGGTGGGCACCTGGCATTCAGCCAAGGTCAACCCACTACAGATGTTATGTAAAAGCTCAGAGAAAGCAGTCTAAATAAAATCATTCTAAGACAGAGGGAAACTGTACAGAGGAATAGGGTAATCAATTGTTCCCTGTCAGAGTGAAAAGAAGTATTAGATTCCAAAAAGTAAGAAAAGGCCAGTATTGTGCAGCATTTTCATTAATTATGTACAGCAATTACAGAGCATGTTTATGACATTTGCAGACAACATCTGGCTGAAAAATACTGCTGATTTGCTGAAGGACAGGGTTAACATACAGACCAAAATTAGAGAAATGGCTTAAAGGGGAAAAAAAGTTGTCAGACAACACGTACTGACACTTGGGTAGGAATAAACAACACGAGATGGGAAAAAGCAGGTTAAGTAACAGTTGTTTTCAGATCAAACCTGTTACAGAGTAGACAAAGAAGGTTGGAAGGGAGAAAGGAGAAATTATAATGGCCATCTGAACATGTTAACGACATCAAGCCCTGGTGGCAAAAGTGTCATACTATGTATGTGTAACCATGGAATGTGTAATACTATGATGTATAACCACAAACAGAGCCTCTAAATTGGATGGGAAAAAAACTCCATAATCTTACTGCTGGTCCTCTTGGTTTTTCTAAGACTGTAGCCTGACTGCCATGTCTTGGTTTTCTAGGCAGTTCTAGTCCACTTAGTAAGAGATCAGCATGGAGAAGGCATCAGGGAGACCTCACTGCAGCCTTCCAGAAGCTTAAGAGTGTGTATAAAAAGGAAGAGAGGGACTTTTTATATGTGTAGATAATGACAGAAGAAGGGGCAATGGTTTTAAATTGAAAGAGGGCAGGTTTAGATTAGATGTTAGCAATAAATTCTTTACTAAAATTGTGGTGATGCACTGGAATGGGCTGCCCAGAGAAGTTGTGGATGCCCCATCCCTGGAAGTGTTCATGGCCCGGTTGGGGCCCTGTACAACCCAGTCTAGTGAAAGGTGTCTGGGTCCATGGCAGAGTGGCTGGAACTAGACAATCTTTAAGGTCCCTCCCAACCCAAACCATTCTATTATCAGAAAAGAAAGAGAAGTTACGAGCATGTTACAAAAAAAGGAAGACTGCAGGAGCTTGGGTTGTCTCATATACTGAAGAAAAGGAGTCTAAGTTTTGCAGGAACTCAGGGAAAAAAAGAGGGTTTATCACCTTTGGAAAAAAGGACAGGCAACTCAGGAAATGTTTAAGGATGTTGTTAGGTCATGCAGGAAGAAAATTAGAGAGGTGAAAGCACAATTTGAACTTAATCTGGCCACTTCTGTAAAGGATAATAAAAAGTGTTTTTAGAAATTCCTTAGCGAAAAAAGGACAGACAAGGAAAATCCCCTCATTGGATGCAGGGGAGAATGCAGTTACTAAAGACATGGAAAAGGCTGAGGTACTTAACAACCTCTTTGCTTCAGTGTTCAACAATAAGACACATGGTCCCCAGGACAGCTGGCCTCTGGAGCTGGTAGACAGGGACAGGGAGCAGAAGAGCCTCCCTGTAACTCAGAAGGAAGGAGTCAGTGACCTGCTGAGCCACTTGGATCCTCACAAGTCTATGGGATCAGATGGGATCCATCCTAGGTGACAATGGAGCTGGCGGAAGAGCTCGCCAAGCTGCTCTCCATCATTTATCACCAGTCCTGGCTCACTGGGAGGTCCCAGATGATTGGAAGTTGGTGAATGTGATGCCCACCCAAAGAAGGGCTGGAAGGAGGATCCGGAAAACTATAGGCCTGTTAGCCTGACCTCAGTGCCTGGCTATGGAACAGATCATCTTGGATGCAATAACACAGTACACCTACAGGACAGATGAGGGACCAGACCCAGCCAGCACGGGTTTAGGAAGGGCAGGTCCTGCCTGACCAACCTGATCTCCTTTCATGACCGGGTGACCCACCTGGTGGATGAGGGGAAGGCTGTGGATGTGTCTATCTGGACTTTAGCAAAGCCTGCGACACCGTCTCCCACAGCATTCTCCTGAAAAAGCTGCAGCCCATGGCTTGGACAGGGGCACTCTGTGCTGGGTTAGGAACTGGCTGGAGGGCCGGGCCTAGAGAGTGGTGGTGAACAGGGCTGCATCCAGTTGGCAGCCGGTCACTAGTGGTGTCCCCCAGGGATCAGTGTTGGGCCCAGTCCTGTTTAATATCTTTATTGATGATCTGGATGAGGGGATTGAGTGTACCATTAGCAATTTTGCAGATGACACCAAGTTGGGGGGAGGAGTGTCAATCTGCTCGAGAGCAGGAGTGCTCTGCAGTGGGATCTGGACAGGCTGGATGGATGGGTCAAATATAGCAGTACGAGGTTCAACAAGACCAAGTGCCTCACCCTGCACTTTGGCCACAACAATCCCATGGAACACTACAAGTAGGGGACAGACTGGCTGGAGAGCAGCCAGGCAGAAAGGAATGTGGGGGTCCTGATTGACAGCAGCTGAACATGAGCCAGCAGTGTGCCCAGGTGGCCAAGAAGGCCCATGGTATCTTGGCCTTATTAGGAATAGTGTGGCTAGTAGGACTAGGGAGTGATTCTTCCCCTCTATTTGGCACTGGTGAGGCTGCACCTCAAGTACTGTGTCCAGTTCTGAGTCTCTCAGTTTAGGAAGGATGTTGAGGTGCTAAAGAGTGTCCAAAGAACGGCAACAAGGCTGGTGAAGGGTCTGTAGCACAAGTCCTATGAGGAGAGGCTTAGGAAGCTGGGGGTGTTTTTTAGCCTGGAGAAGAGGAGGTTCGGTGGGATCTCATCCCTCTCTACAACTGCCTGAAAGGAGGTTGTAGCCAGGTGGGGGTTGGTCTCTTCTCCCAGGCAACCAGCAGTAGAACAAGAGGGCACGGCCTTAAGCTGTGCCAGGAGAGGTTTAGGTTTAGGACATTAGGAAGAAGTTCTTCACAGAAAGTGTGACTGGGCATTGGAATGGGCTGCCCAGGGAGGTGGCGGAGTTACCATATCTGGAGGTGTTTAAGAACAGACTGGATGTAGCACTTAGTGCCATGGTCTGGTTGACAAGGTGGTGTTCGGTCGTAGGTTGGACTCAATGATCTCAGAGGTGGTTTCCATCACAGCTGATTCTGTGATTCTGTAAGGAGAGGTTCAGACAACATGCTTTGCATACATAAAGGTTAGCTGCCACAAGTAAGAAACTGTTTTCCATGGTAGTGGTGGTTATGGAAAATGTTGTGAAAAAAAAGTAATTTATCTTCCAGTACCTTTTTTACTGTATCTCCTCCACAATTCTAAAGTAACTAGAAGATAACATTTTTATATAAACTGATGACTTTAAAGAATAATGCTTCTAAATAAAAACTTTGTTAGCTTCCTGTGTATCAGTTCCATAAAGAATATTTCAAGATATATTTTATATTTCAGTTAGTAAGACAAAATTTCAAAACAAGTCAGCTTGCAAATACATACAGTATTACAGACTAGGAATTAAACTCCCTTTATCCACCATCACAACATTAAACTGCAATTTATGAGGACATGAAGTTTAGTACCAGAAAAAACAATAATTTGTAATTATAAAATCATTTAACTTAATTTAGTAAAATCTTTTGATATTATTACTATTCAAAGAAATGCAGAAACAAACATTTCCATGTTTTCTTTCATGCCAAATGGTTTTAATCTTCATTCAGCTGAAACAAGTTAAGGTAAATGTTGGACATAGATGTTGGAAATTATTAAGTATTGCAATCTACCAACATTGTCTTTCTATCTGTGTTAAACGTTAGCACCATCTACTGGTCCAGAAGGTCCTTTCAAACTTTAGAAAAAGCTGTGGAAAGTGATCCCGCCAAAATGATGCAAAACGATACTGACAGTAACACGTAGTTTTTCAGTCCCTGTATAGGAAAAGGGAGAGAAAAAGAAAAATATCACCTTGTCATAACTGATACCTCTTAAAAAAAGGTAAAATAAAGAACTAGTGTTTCATTTTATGACAAAATTAATAAATCTACTAAACGAAATAGTAACTTTTATACAATTTTATTTCACCTATTTGTAACATATTTGCTGCTGAAAAGTTTCATACAGGTAATCTATGATCTTTTACACTTAGTAAAATATTCACAAAATTAATTCAGCAATTTTTGAAGGTATTTTTAAAGGCCTTTGTCTATTTTTCAGATTATTTTAAGCAGTAAGCTCTTCTAGTCAAGACTATTCAAAAATGTATGAAAAAAATGGAAGATTTAGAGAGTTACAAAGATTTGGATAATGAGCATGATGATCTTATCATGTGATGCAACATTGATCTGCACTGGAAGGCACAGAACTTCTAGTTGTAGATCCAATGAGGCCTAATGCATTTTACACAGTCACTAAAAATATTGGAAAAGATGATCTCTAATAGCAAATTAGGTACCTATGGATCCTGGACAGATTAGCTAAGAGAACTTGGTATTACACTGCTAGCATTCAATGCTTGAAATTCCACTAGCAAAGTATCTTCTGTCCTGTATGTTAATATCCAGCAGAGTAAATCAGCTTGTTCTAGGCAATCACTGCCATATCAGTTTAGGATCTTTACATTATAATGTAATTATTAAGACCAACTAACCTGTATTGCATTTTTTAGTCTTTTGTTGAACCTGAATCTAAAAGTCTACTCTACCTGTCTACATGATTATTAGGACAACTCCTCATTCCCCCACCCCCACTGAAAGAATTGACTCAAGTGAAAACTATCTTCAGGCTGTGCCTGGTATCCTGCCTCCTGGTTATGCTACAGTCTTCACTTACACCCACTGCTGCTCATGCAGTTATGGGATTAAAATCTTCATTCCTGTAAAAATTGTTCACAGTTCTTCATATTTCTTGGAAAACTTAAGCAGTGCATATGACTTTCAGCTTCATAACGCAATACTTGTAAGGAGGAGAAATCTGAGATACAGCTGTATACCAAGTCATACAATTTCCAGAGCTAGAGACAAGCAAGAGAGATTGGGCAAGAGACGCAATAACATTACCTTGATTTCCTTAAATACAAGGACTCCCCACATTGCAGCAACCAGGCCAGGCCCCTAAAAAATAGGATTCATTTGTACATTACAGCATTTCATTGAAATCTACCGCCCTCTCATTACTGCTCTCAGGGTGGTTAAATTTTGTCTGGATAACACATTTAGGCCTTTACATTCCATCTAAGTAAAGCACTCATGACTAAAGCACAAACAACACTGAAATCTTTACTAGGTAAGACACATTAAAATTTTCAGGAAGGACTAAAGAGGCAAGAGATTGCCTTTTTTTTTTTTTTTTTTTGGAGTAGGCACAATTTCTTGATAAATTACACTGTGGAGTCTGCCCTGGCTGTTCCATGTTCTTTCAGTAGGCTCAAATAATATGCCTGACTTCAGTCCAAACTCGAGTCCACCATGTTACCTTGTTTCAAAGGACCTTTCAGGTTTATTGGCAACTACCATGGACATTCCTAACATTTCCTTTATTAGCATGACTAACTATCTGGACAAGGTTTGATTTTATCATTCAGTATGGTATCAAGAGACTGGAACATAGATGTATTTTCCGTATAGCTGGCATCTGGACAACACACAAAGCCAGCCAGAGAGACAGTCAGGAAAACTACTGATTATCGGTGATTATGCTGTACAGATTTCCTGGCTAACAGCAAACAATGATACACAACAGCAACTTCCAGGCACTCTTGGTAAGAGACTTTTTCCCCTGAGGTAGCAAGGATCTGAATTTCCATGTCTGATGAGAAAATATCTGAATATGAAGCAAAATCTGTTAATGCTTCCCATTAGAGCTGCTCTGAGGAACATTTGACAGATGTTTGGACAAGGACCTCCCTCTCTCCATCCTCAGTGCAGCTGGTGGGACACAGATATAGACCAGCAGGCAATGGTGTCTCATGCTCAATGTATGTGTGGGTGCTGTTTCCTAGTAAATTTGAGGCATTATTTCACTTCCTAGGAAGAGAGGAATGCATTTTTAAAAATGAAACAAATTGTTAAATGGCTGTGATGAATAGCTCTTGACATTCTCCCCAGGGTGAAGTAAAAGCAGCAGTTATGAACCTGTGGTCCAGATAGGCAGTTTCTCATCACTGCTGTCCTTATGTTTTTCATTTTGTGATTTTATATGCTTACCCTTTAGGCATACTGATAACTAAGTTACTAAAGCTGCTTTCCATTAATCCTTCAATTTCTAATTAGAATGATCCCAAGCTTTTTTTTTCCATTGCATACTGCAGAGTTTATTTGGATTTACTGCATCTTGAGGCAAAGCTTAATCCCTATTAAAGATGTTTCATTAGTTTGATTCCAAAATAATGCTGCTGAGCAAAACTTTGGTTTTGATATTTATTAACTCTCGTTTGCCACCTTTGCATCACCAGCTAGCACACTGGCAAGAGAGTGAAGGCAAAGTTTACTTTTACCTGGTGACAGAATTTATGCTTTAAAGGTACAGTATCATAAATAAGAATAAAACAGGTGGAACAGGCCAATCTATTTTCATCTCATTTGCATAAGTACATTATTTTCAGCAGTACATAATCTGTTCTGTTTGTTCAAGAATGGTAAAAAGAAAAAATACCTGCCTTAATTAAGTAAAATGACTGCTAGGGGATAAAACTCATAAATTAAAACATCCAGACCAAAATCTACTCCCTGGGATGAAAACATAAAACATTTCTTCCTTTAATCAAATTGATTAAATAGTTAATGTTGATATAATTCTGGTTCTACAGATTTGGCTTTTATGTAACCTAAAGACTCACAGTCTTAATTCTGTTTTTTCTTATGCTTGGCATTCACCAAGATGGTGCCTGTCATAGTCATTTATGTTCCTAAAAATCCAAAGACTGGCACAGACAAGCAGAGAAAGCAATATACATTCTTGATTAAAAATGTTCTAGATCCATCTTAATTTCAACTTAATTTCACAAAGAAAAGGGTAAAAAACCCATTTATTTTTCATTCTAGTTACGTATTTTATTTTTTATATACTTACTGCAGTAATTATCGGAAAGCTGACAACAGCACTGAGATAGTGATTGGCTATGAACCAGCAGCAATTGGCTATTGCCCAAAGCACACCAGAAAGAAACCCTAGAAAAATAAAACCTAATCAAAAACATGCACAGCAAGGCATAAGACAGTAGTTTGTGGAAAATTTATACTTATAGCGTAATACACAAATTGTAGGTATGTATTTTAGTACGATAACTACTTTAATAAGCTGGTTCTGGTAATCTAAATCAAAGCTCAAAGGATAAAAATCAGCTACTCTGAAGTAGCAAATTAATTTAAGTTCACAATTTTTGGGGCAATGTGCTCTCCAATTTGGCAGTCAGTTTTGAAAATCTTCAATGTCATTTTGTTCTGGTGTCGGATTAGAATAAAATTTATCATGTTAATTAACCTAATAGGAGTGCTCTTTCAAAAGAGACAAAGTCAAATGGAGTCACTTGAAAGGCAAACTACAATTCCAACATGTAGCTTGGACTAATTACTGCAAAATGGTCAGAAGAAGTAATTGAAATGCTTTGCTAATTTTAAAAACAGTCATACCTGGCAATATGGCTTGGGGATAAACATTAGGTTTATTTTTCCTGACTGCACAGTAGATCAAAAAGTAGATGGTACTTGTAAGAAATATTCCACTGAAGTGTGCAAAAACATAATCTAAATCTGAAAGAGAAATTACAAAATTACGTTGGTACAAAACATCAGTTAATACTTTTAACAAAATTAATTTCACTGATAGCATTCATATAGACAAAAATGCATAAGGTGCTACTCCTAACAACTCAAATTCAAATCTGTCTGTGATGAACTCAGTTGCCAGTCTGACTGTGGATGGATATGGTCAATGACACATATTAAACACAAATTAACTGCTGTGTTGACTCCAGCATTTATTACAGGTTTCTACTAGTTTCTGTGAGCTGTTATTTTTGGAACTCTACTACATATTACTGAATTCATTTAATGAAACCTTGGAAAAATCCTCAAGTAAGGCTACGAAACTCAGGTGGGATTTTCCATAATTACGTCCTCTCCTGACCATCTACAATTATGTTCATATATATAGCCTTGTTTCTTTTCTGTACTTTTAAGGGCAAGAAAACTGCACATACTATGTAAGCTAAACATGGCTAAGTTTTGTCCTTTTTTAATCTTGAAGGACGTATCAAAATTTTGATTACCATAATGACTAACAAGAGTAAATCTTGTATGGACTTTTTGTATGTGCTAAAAAGAGTATTTCCAACATGGCAAAGCAGAAACATGCAACAAGGCAATCCCTGTCTCCCTGGAGCTGTAAATTCTGAACAGGAAAGGCAACTATAGTAATGACAACATCTGTTTTGCCTAGGTGGGGAATATATAAACTGCAGTATTCAAGAGAAATTGTATCTGACAATGGCAACGTTATGCACTCTCAGCACAGCAACACATTGCCCTTAAGCTGCTGCTGGTATTACCTGACAGAGTATAATCAAAACCTTAAGGAAGACGTTTTCAGGGAAATGTGGTTAGAAATTGGAAATTAGGCTTGTGTTAAATGGTTTTGATTAAAAAAAATCTACACGGTTTAAATTACTTATGTTGCTATGTTCTGCTCCACTCATCAGTTATTATCAACTTTCTCTTCCTTGATTGGTGTACTAATTTGGCAACTGGCAAGCTTGTGCCCTTGTCCACCTCATCCTCCAAGCATACAAACTTTGTATTTTGAGAGTGCTAGTACTTAATGCCTTCTGGAACATAGCTATGAGTATGGTAGCCTTTCTCACCGTTGTTGATGGTGTAATTCACCTCTGAGAAAAAGGGAGTGCTAGGACTATGATTATGACAACATATAACATAACGCAGAACCGATAAATTGTCATGGTGCATTTTCAGGCATATGAAGAATTCCACTCCATGTCTTTAAAAAAGCAGGTAAACACAATGACAAAATAAAGCAGAAATGATCTATTAGCCTTTACCAAACTGACTTGCTCCTGTGTATATAGTTTCATTTCTTCTTCCATGGTCCTTGATGTAAAGCACTGGTACAAAACTGGAACCATACAGTATTCCAGCTACTACAGCCAGGCTACAGCCTCTTTAAAAAGAGCAAAAATTGGAGATCATAGCCTAGCATAAATTAACAAAGTAGACAACACAATTAAGCACCCCTTATTGTACTTAAAAACTGTGTATCATGCGAAAATTGCTAGGTATAAAGATAACACATTTTAGCACATTTTTATTTTCAGTGTAGTGTAGAAATGGTTCACTGAGTTTCCCTGTACTTTGTGGCCAAGCAACATGGAAAATTCCTGTCCCAAGAGTGAGCAGTCTAGATTAATGACATGGGAAATTAACTACAATTTCCTAAAAGCTAGGGAAAACCAAACAAATATATAATTAAAAATGCTTCCAGCCTCAGCTTCACTGTTGCAGTCTATACATTCTTCATCACTATTCCCAGATTCATTGCCTCTTTAGTCCCCTTCTTCATCTCTAGATCGTTGAGCTCTTAACAGTCCCTACTGCCCACTGGGCCCTTGCTTGCTTCCACTTTGGAGCACTGCTACTGTCTCCTTACCATACTGCCATGTCTTCTCCAGATGTATTTAACCAGAAACCACACCTGGAAGCATGTCATTAGCACAGGCTTTTTCTATGCTGGAGTGCTAATGAACCAGGTGACAAAAACCAGCTCTGTAATTAGTTGATATTGCTATTTAGTTTGCCAGATGATCTTTTTTTCATACTAGTACCTAATACTTAATTGGTAAGGTTAAGCACACTCAACAGTGTCAACAAAATAATCGAAATATTTATGCAATTCTTCATATATAGATTTGCACACTATACTAGTACATAAAACCACGTTATTTGTTATTGTGTGACTTTGCTAGGAAAACCACAGGACACAAATTCTGCTCTTATGCTGTGTTCAACTACTATCTCTGGCTATTTGGTTTGTACCAGTAAAAGAACTGTTAATAACCTACATGAGTCTCTTTTTTGCTGGCGAAAGTCTGTTCACCCATGAGTCATCAGAGGTATCTTCAGAAACATTAATAGACTGCAAAAAACCAAGAGTTTTTCATGCAAGTTTAGTTTAGTTTGATTTCTTAAAATCTGTAATTGGATTGTCCTCTATGTTTTAGTCTGGTAGACTGGAACCTCTAGTGAGCATCGAGCATACCTAGAAAACTCTCGGGTTCAGGCGGCAACTGAGAACTAAGCTCTAAGAGTGAGGTACAACAGTAGTAGGAGCCTATTGTTCTCCAGCTGCTGTTGCACATTTTGGGCTCCCAAAGGAGCGACAGCCGACCTGGTACCCCCCACTGGTCTCCAGCCCATAGCTGATGATAATAGTCCACAAATTAAGATACAATCAATACATATTTATGTTGTTTCACATAGTCTACCACAAATCATAGCAAACCTGATAATTAACACATCTTTTGTTTTTAAATGGATCTGTACTTTCACTGCTGTAAAATAATAATTGTAGAGGACTTACACTTTCTCTCAGTAAAGGTGTGCTTTCTAGTGAAGCTGAAGAACTCTGGACGTCAGTTTTTATAAAAAGAAATATGACAGCACTCAGAAGAGAAAAATACACCAATAAATACCATGTCAGCTCATAAGCACGTAGCATTTAGTGTTCAGAGACAAAAATTATAATTGGAGACACTGTTTTCATTATTACCGTAGAGTCACTTCAATATTTTTAAAAAAAGCAATTGCTTTAAACAGTCATAACTTATTAGGATTATATATACACACACATAATAAATGTATACAATACACATATAAAATATAATAACTATAATTTATTAATTTAACTAACAAACAACCTAAGTGAAATTAAGTAAATAAATCAGGGTTTGTATCACTTTATAGATATCTCTTCTTATGCAATGGGATTGAAATGTCTCCTTTTTACAGTGTGTAGTTACAGCCACATTAACAGCAGATGCCTTAGTTAACAGTGCCCTTTTGTATCAAACCACACATGCAATGGAACACCTGTTATTCTATACTGAACAGCTTAAACCTGCACAGAACTGGCTCTATGATTAAGGAAAAATGTTAGCTTTTTGACTTCTATCATATGTGAGGGATTGAATGCTGCTGCTACCAGGCCTCACGCATATGTGGAAGGAGAAGTATTGCTCAGTGGGGCTCCAGTGCCCTAAGTGAATAAAATGAAACATTACTACTTGTACCCCTGGCTATAGGAAATCAGGTAACTACATGCAATCAGAACTGGCAGGATCTATTTTTTTATTTTTATGAAAAACGTTTTAATGATTTAAGAATTTCTTTTCCAAAGTGTAAACGGAATGTCTACATTTGAAGAACTATTCATCTCTTACTGAATGAGTAAGTATAAGTATAAAAGAATGTCAGCTTCCTCCAGAACGATGTGACAAACATATACAGGTTCCTGCTTCTGAACTCCACAGAGCAACAGACACAGCTTCGTGCAGCTTGCCAGGAAAACATGTCTGGTCACAATCTTTCCCTGTTGATCTTTCCTCCACAGTATATCAGAAGCAGGCAGTAAGCAGGTGGTGAGCTGCATCAATTCATTAGGAAGGAATAGCAGTACTACTACTATTTTCTCAGTACCTCCCAAACTCATGTGTCCCATGTAACAGTAATAGGTACAAAGCTGCAGACTCTTGGGAAAGAGGGAAAGTGGAAACAAAAATCATGAATTTAAGGCAGCAGCTCTCTCCTAGCAATCAAAAATGGTGTCCTTATCTCCATGTTCTTAATAACCTTCATTTCTGAAAGGCATTATGTCCATCTGCTGCTTACTACTCTTATGGTGAGCCCTTAGGATTTAGGGCCGCCTTCCTGGCAACCCAGTTGGAAGGCAAGATCACTGTTACTTAAGAAAAATCCTCTTTCCTCTATGTTTGAACCAAAACGTATGCACTCATGCAAATGATAACCAACCAAAAAAAAAAGAATAAAGTCCTTCTTAAGATCCCAAAGGAAGATACTGTTTGAAAATTTTAAGTGTGGCGTAAGAATTACAAGACAGCAAGTTATTATGGACAGGAAAACATACAAAGCCTCTTGCTTTTCATGGACTCCAAAGTATAAGAGAAAGGGTTCTGCGGCATTTCTGTGGTTTTTACCCTTGACTGAGTGAAATCAGATCATAAATCTCAGGTTTTCTCAATAAGATTCTTCTAGTCAAATTTGTCCTCTCTCACAGGATGTGCAGAAGTGAACCACTTCAATAACCCAGCTAGGCAGGCAATCAGGAAATCCCTGCTTTGCCTTGAACTTGCATACCAGCATAAAAATACATTTCTGTGTTCATGGGTAACCATGCCACCACTGTACTGGGTATCATATATGTTCCTACTCTGAAATACAACACTGACCAGCTAGGTATGGATACTGTCAGAAGTTGCCCACAGGATGTTTATTCTTGGTGGAGAAAAACCTCTGAAGAAAAGCGGAACTGAAGAAAGAGAAAGCTTGAAAATGCAGCTGGGCTACTGGATAACAACTCTTTACCTCAGAGACTGTTTTTCATATCACAATAGTATTATGTTTATTCAGTTTATTAACAATGCTGTTAGAAGAAAATCTTTAATATGTAGTTTAAATCAGTGTTAGCTGTTTTTCTATTCGCTGAATGTAACCCTTTTGTTTATTGGCTGTGTATACTTTAGATTTACAGCTGTCCCTTACCTTGTATCTTCCCTCTCCCTAATAGGGTAAGTTTTATCACACTTTAGCCAATTATAGACACATCCCTGCATGTATCTCCCTTGAATCCTCCCAAATTCCAATCATTCCATGCCCTGTCAGACAAAAAGCTAGCCTTCCCTTTCAATAAGGCTTTCCCTCCATTTTGTGCTCCAGATCTATTTTGTCTTCACCTGTCGGTGATTTTTATGCAGAATAGATCTTTCATGGTCTAACCCAAGGGGGTTTCATAGTTTTAACCCCTGAAAGGATACCTCATGATTTTGGCACTAAATTATTTGCCAGAAATACTTCAATACATTCACTTGCTAGTTAAATTGTCCTAGGGGTTGGTTATTAAATATATATTTTACATTACAGAAACTCATTATAAGAATAAATTGTTACCTTAACAGTGAAAGTCCAGCTCCAATATAATTTAAGACTGGTCTTGATACCTCTTCTGGGTCAATTCCAAACCAACCAAACCTGGAACATTTAACCAGTTTCAATTAGTTGCACTGACTTTATATGATTAGTTAAATTATAACCTAGTCTTTGAAACCTTGACTCATGTAAATAAACCTCTCAGATTAGCTCAGCTGGTTAGAGTATGATGCTAATGATGCCAAGGTTCTAGGTTTGATCTTTATAAAGGCCATTAACCTAAGAGTTGGACTCAATAATCCTTGTGGGTCCCTTCCAACTCAGAATATTCTGTGACTCTTTACCTTATCTTAGAATTCTGTTTAAGTATATATTTGCAGCATTATATCAGTGCTTCAGCTGGCTTGCAAAAAGCTATGTCCACTTCACAAAAATAACCTTTACACTCATTTATTGTATATTTTTTTTTTAATGTTAAAATCACTTAAAATTGAAGTTAACTTATTTATCAGACCATGCTGGAAAAGAAAAAAATACAGTGTGCTAGTTTTACACTAATAAATACATTATTTATTGACTCAATAAAGTTAATGAACATCATTAGGCACTCTTCTTGCTATTGAGACAAAGGAAATACGAACAGGTAAAATAATAACCTGGGTACTTTCCACTAAGAGGGAATAAGTGATAAAATGTGATAAATCCTCTTTAGTGGTAGACTTGGTAGTGTTAGGTTAATGGCCGGACTTGAAGATCTTGAAGGTCTTTTCCAGCCTAAGTGATTCTACGTTTCCACAGGTGGTAGCTTTCACTGCAGTTATTAATGAAGAATTGGCAACATTAATTATGTACAACTTATGCATACTTACCTCGAACTTGCCCAACCTGTCAGCAAATTAAAAGAAGCCCATATCAAAAGACCAAGAGCTAAGCCAATAGTTTTAACAATAGGAACAACTGTAATATTGCCTGAAATACAAAAAACAAAACTGAAATCAATTAAAAAATAGAACGTGGTCTTGTACACATTTGCTTTAGATTTTGTGCCTGTTCAGAAGGCAAAAAAACTTAGGAAACCACAAGGTGGTAAGAAACAACGTTTTAAAAAACAAATACATTCAACATGGACTTTGCCTCCGTATGATTTTAAAAGTTACTTTTGGTGTGAATTTGCCTTATAAAATAAGCATAATAAAATAACATTGACTATAATGATACAGCTCCATTAATCCTGAGACTGTAAAAAACCAAGTAACTACTAAATAACTACTACCTTACATATAGAAAAGTTTTCACCACCTTTTTACGAAGAGAGAGGATTACTTTGTGTTTTAAGAAATGGAATCTCTGTATCCTCACCTGTGGCCCACACGAAACCTCCAACCATAGCCAGAGGCCAAAACCGGGGGCAGTTCTGGATCAAATTGACCATCAAAGAAACCATCCATATGGAGGCACAGAGAATCCACTGGAAGAACATGCCTGTGGAAAAATCATATGCATAGAGTAGCAAACTTGTAGAATACTGCATGTATGAATCTCTTAATGTAATAAATTTACAGTAGCTCAGAAAAAAATCAAAAAGGTGTCCATCTCCTTTGTGAATTTCAGGAACCATGTTACAATATATTCAAAAGATGTATTTTTAAGGTGGGTTATAATTCTGTCAACTTTTCCTTACCATGCATTCTTTATATACAGCTGCAAAAGACACTTTGCTGCACAAGCCCTCATTCTGAAACACATGAAAATTTTGACAGATTTCTGACAAAGAGGGTATGCAAACCTTTCCCACAACCCTAGCAGCTGCTAACATAGATGACTGCACAGGGAAACACTCCTTCAAAGCTCAAGCTTTTCCACTAATCCCGGACACTGATGATGGTCAGTGACAGATCCCTTCTAACCTCTGTAGATTCTCAAAGGGTCAACGAGGCAGACTGGTTAACTTTATGTCAGCTGTGCTCAGACTTTCACTTTAAAGCCTCGCCTTTTCTTGTTAGTGCCATATTTGGCATGAAGAGGAGAGGTTACATCCAGCCTGCAATACAGATACTATGATTGCAGTAACGTTCATTCATCTAGATTTATTCACCTAGGGATCTCGTAGTTCATTACGTTTAATATAAACATGGAAATATAACATAAATCTACTAGAGTGATGAAATTCCAAGCTTGAAATAGGAACGATCATTTCCTCTTACCAACTCACCAAATAAAGGTTTTAAAATTTCAATTTTTCCATTGTTTTTATGTTAAATCCACAATTGGAAGGCAACTCCTCTGAAGTCCAACGACTTTTACCTTATAAATAACATTGTATGTATCTGAGAATCCCCACAAGGGTAGAACAAAGGACATTTCACTTTCCATCGTGAAATGCTCATGAAATGTACAACATCACTGTTTAAGTGCACAACAACAGGTAAGAAAGCTCTTCTAAAGATTTGTCACATCCTGAAGCAGTACTACTGCTTTATACCCTAACAACAGCAAAGAAAATTAAACATACTTTATAGGATTAAGACTGTGATGATATTTACAACTCTAGCACAGAAATTGTCATATTTGCTGGTACAGTATTTTTCCCATTAGCAAAAACAGAAAACCAAACAAAATAAGATAAGGAAGTTTACCATCACCAGTATCAAACTTCTTAACAGGCACAAAGTTTGTCCCAAAGAGAAGGACAGCTACTGCAGAAGAAGTAAAGCCAATAGCTAGATCTGTTCCATTGGTGGTGTTAGCAGCACTGTAAGCTTTCCCGATATTCATCTTTGTTCTGTAGGTGCCTCTTTTTGTGGAGTTGTTTTGCTGCAGGTCCTGACAGATTCTAAAATAAAAGACTGGAATTAAATAGAGTATTAAATAATACCAGTGTAGTTCAGAAATCTGAAACTTAAAGGACCTTACTTACCAATCTCTCAAAAGCTGGAATGAACCGCAAGGTATACTGTAGAATCTCATGAGATGAGAAGCTGCCATAAATATGAATAAAGTGATTTAAGATGCACATAAAAAAAATCACTACTGTTTCATAATCAGCTTCACAGAAAAACGTCTGAAAACATAAAAGGGAATGTAGAGGTGCACTCAAAGGTAATGAGGATTTGAATCCATGGGAAGTCCTGATGCTTTAGCGAGATGTTCTATCAGACTATTCCTTATTCCTGTAGCCAAAGGGCAGGCCATACTGGGATGCATAAAAAAGCTGAGGTTACACAAAATTTTAATTGGCAGAGGAGGCTATAGCAATCTGCAGACCCACTGTCTAGAAATCAGGGACAGCTACAGAGACTCTATATATGTCACAGGGGATCAATACAAAATCATAAGGCAACCACAGGGATTGCTCTAGCTGATAAAAACCAGGAAAGATTCATTTTTTTTCTCTGGGGAACAAAGGGAGAAGCTGCCTCTAAGGTTTCTTCATTCATTCCACATAACTATAATAAGAAAGGTAAAGATATTTTTAATCCCATAATACCTTTTTTTTTTTTTAAGTGGGAGATTCATCTTGATGTTACACTCAACAGATGTGCCACATATATACTTTTGACATGGATCATGATATGGATTATAACTTTGACAGAAAAGGTGTCTCTGAGGACAACCATAATTATGTGAACTTTGCAAACATAATCTTAACACTACACTTGAAAGACTACATGTAGGAAAATGTTTGGAGGTTCCTTCCAAGCTAAATAATCCTACTATTCTATGATCCAATGTCAAGGGCAAATAACGAACTGGCACACAGCATTAAGTTGACCATACTTTTTGCACATACAGAACTTCAGAGAGTTCCCAAAAAGCCTCTTCTCTTCAATCCTGTGTTATTGCCAGATGGACTTGCTTATATGCCTGCATTATAGATACCAAATGCCAAACCAGAATCACTTGCTGAAGCTGCCATATTAGAGCATAGTGGTTGTATCTGAAAATCCAGCAGAGACAACTGGAATTGTTGCTGTTATTGAAGGTTTTTTTTCCCCCAAAGTACTCCTTACTGAAGGTCACTTCAAGGTTCCCAAGGCACACAAGAAATACAATGGACTTTTGTTGGCACATATTCCTCTTATCCTACTAACTTCACTGTTTCACCTCACTGGAATGTTGTGCTCTGTATTTTCAGTGTTTCGTCAGAAATTTGCCACCATTTTTTTCCTTCACAGAGAAACAAAACATATTATGATGCTCACTTAATGCAACAGTAACACATTGCTCCAGTTTCCACAGGTAGGCATGAAATCAAGAAGCCTGCCTTTGGAAGCTTTCACCCCAAAGGAGACCTGAGCTACTGTTAAGATCCCAAATAAACTGTTTGCGCTAATGAACGGGAAATTTTAGAGGCTTCATGCCACGCTGACTGTTTATTTGCCCGTTTCTCCTATCATCTACTTGCCATTAAGAATAGATACTTTCACTCCGAATATAGGAGACTGCCAACAGTCTTAACGTGGCACAGAGCAACGCCCCCCCGTGACATCGCAACTTATGACTAGGTTGCTCAAGAGGCGTGTGTTCACTTCCCCCTAACGAACGCTTTTAAAAGACGTTCTTCGGGCTGTGTTTCCAGCAAGCGCTACCACGGAACACGGAAATCGCTCAGCTGAGCGCTCCATACGAGCCCGTGTGGCTGCACTGACGACTCCGCGCCGGGGCGGGCCCGGCCCTCGGCCCGGCTGTCTCTGCCGGACGCGGCTGCTCAGCCCCGCAGCCCGCGGGGACACTCGAGGCCCGGCTCCAGCCGGACGCCTTCCGTCCCCCAGCGCCCCGCGCCCGGCTCACCGCCGCGGCCGGTTTTACGGCTCTCCGCTGCGGGTCGGAAGGCGGCCGTGGACGAGCCCGCACCGGCGGATCCCTCGCCCGGGCCCTCCGTGCGGCCTCGGCTCCCGCC
>VXAY01002648.1:1487645-1575413 GCA_013399855.1 Oxyruncus cristatus
CGAACAGGCCTCGCCACCGCTGCCCGCGACGCCCGCCCGCGCCGGCACCGCCCCGCGCCTCGGCCCGCCCCCGCCCGCCTCCGTCCGCTCCCCGGCCTCAGCCTCGGGAGTGCGGGGAGGAGAGTTAGGGCAGTCTCTCGCCCGCGTTTCCCTTGTTGCCATGGTGGAGGGAATTTCCTGGGGCGTCGACTTCCCGTCTAGCTGGGGACAAACACTCGTAGAAACCTCAAATAAAGGCCCTGACGTTGAGATAAAAGCGCCCTTGCCCTTCCCGGCCGCCAGCGGTAGCTGATGTGGCAGTTCCCGTGTACTTTACAGGCCGATGCTGTGCTGTAACTGCACACGAAAGAATCACAAAATCAATCAGATTGGAAAAGACCTTTCAGATCGTCGAGTCCAACCTATGACAACCCTGCTGTGTGAACTAGACCATGGCACTGAGTGCCACGCCGAGTCTTTTCTTAACTCCAGGGTTAGTGACTCCACCACCTCCCTGGGCAGTCCATTCCAATGTCTAATCACCCTTTCTGTTAAGAAATTCTTTCTCATGTCCAACCTAAACCTCATCTGTTGCAGTTTAAGGCTGTGTCTTCTCATCCTGTCACTAGCTGACTTGGAGAAGAGACTGGCCCCCACCTGGCTACAACCTCCTTTCAGGTAGTTGTAGAGAGCAATAAGGTCACCCCTGAGCCTCCTCTGCTCCAGGCTAAACAACCTCAGCTCCTCCTCCAGCTGCTGCACTTAAGACCTATGCTCCAGAAAAGGCACCCAAGTTTAGGCAGCACTTGCCCAGCAACACAGCCCTGGTTCAAAGATGGGACTGTTTCCACAGGGGTTAGCGTGGTCTCCCTGAAGTTCCTCTCTTGCTCCCAAGGCCTCCCTGACTGCTGGGGTTCTCCCATGGCACTGGGGGGTCGCAGGGGCCTGCTGAGGGGGGGCAGGCATGTCAGGGAAGGTAGGGACATTTCAAGGCCATGCAGCAGCCGCTGGCTTTGTGGTGCACAGCAAGGCAAGGAAAGCCCCCAGGCTGGTCAGAGCATCCAGGGTTTTTTTTCGTGAACACAAAAATTACCACCAGTTACTCTAGAAGCCCCTGTGTTGTTTGGCAACCAAAATCAAGTAGGGAAAAAACCTTTTATATGCTATCAAGAAGAGACTTTTGCAGATTTCCCTGTAAGGATTTGATCCAAACTAGCTAAAGCACAGACTATTAGTCAGCATGTTTAGTCACGAAGCAAACATTTCTCTCTGTACTCTTGAAGTACAGTTACCAGATGGCAGCCCAAATTGATCTCCTTACAAACACAGCACGAGCCTTCTAAAGTAATGCTTCACATTAACATAAAAGTCTGTACATGTGTCATTTAGAGATGAACTGCACAATGTCTCTATGGAAACAGTTTAGCTATAGTGCATCCAAGAGGAACAAATGTAGCCCGGAAAAAAAAGAATTCTAAAGGCAGTGCAAGTATACGTGTTGCATTATTTTATTTACAAGAAAAGTATTAAGAACAATATTAGTCTTTTATCTTGAATTGCCTGCACATAGAAAGCAAGAACATATTAAGGAGCCTATCCTGTAACTACATCCTTTCAGGTATCCAGGGATAAAAACAAGTCAAGATGCAGGAGTTTGTGCCTGGTGGTCATTGATATAGTCCACCTGTCTCCTGCAGATTGGCCATAGACTGTCAGCTAGGAAGACTGGCAGCAGGGCAGGCCGCCAGCTGTTTCAGAGTCTGTAGCTTGTCCAGCACGATCAGCAGCACCCTGGGTCACAGCTCTTCCCATCAAAACAGGTTGATCTGGTATCCTCTACAAATGCAGGTATAGGTGGAGATGAATTTCTGAGGTTAAACCAAAACCAAACCAAAAAACAAACCAAAAAAAAAGGGGGAGGGGGAGAAAATAATTGCAAATATTCAGTTCATTTATTCATTTACATTTGCAAACTATACCTAGGACTGTGAAGGACTAGAAAATACTTCTTAAATTCCCCTCTTTCATCTATTGCTATATTAGTTCTTATATTCCTGTGTTCCTAACCTTAGGAAGGGACAACACGGACCATGAAATATGGGTATATGAAGAAATTACATAAAAAGCTGAGTTTAATGGATGCAGATGACAGTATCTCAGATACAGTTTAGAGCAAGGAACAAATACAGAATCTAATGGACATTACCGGCTAAATATAGGTAGGCAAAGTGAAATAACATAGCTGGAATTTGGTCAGACAATAACTGTGTTCAGTCTGTTCTTTCTAAAAATTTGTTTTGCATATCTTATGACCACAGAGGAAGTACTGTTTTAGCTCAGTAGTGCCCTTTACTGCCTTATTCCAGCTTTGGTCTAGAATAATTCCAGAAAGAAGAATACGACTCACCTGAACAATGAAAATTTTTTTTTTGTTTCTTCTGAAACAAAGTTATTTGTTTTCCAAACAACTCCACAGTCATTCTAGCCTTAATTATTTCATGGTATATAGTAGGGTGCTGGAGCTGTACACCACAAGAGCTGAAAAAACAGAAAAAAAAGTCACTTGATATTTTACCTTTTAAATGTCCTAAATTAGAGCAAATATCTGCTAAATTAACAAGATATTGTATTCTATTTCATTGAATTTCTACCACCATCCATTCCAAAGAATGGATGCATGAGTTCTCTCTTCTGAACAGGAGAAATAAAGGAAATACTATCATCACATTTAGAAAAAACCCCTCAGCTGTCAACACTGTACATCAGTGGTTACACCATGTTATGATTTCAAGGTTGCAAATGAAATGAGGAAGGAAGAACAATTCTCCATGTCCATTTATAATTTTGTCCAGATAATCTTTAAAGAATTGCGGTAGGAAGATTTTACAGATTCCAAAATTTCAATTTCAAAGAAATGTTATAGCATAGGAAAGCTGTTAGTAACTGGAATGTACCGTGTTTTGGCACTGCTTGGTTGTAATGGACAGGCCACGGTGCTGAGCACATACAAGAATGGGACATGTGGAAACAACTGTTGCAGTGTGAAGCATTTCCGACCCAAGCAACTCGTCTGGAGCTTTTTGAATTAATCTTCTTTGCTTGGGATATGTCCCATCAGTCAGGTTTGAACTAAAAAATAAAAAAGGGAGAAGAATTGAAGTGGGTGGAGAGATCTCTTACAACCCCAATTCCTCCAAAAACTCAGATTTGGAAAAAGCAGATGATATGAAGGCTCTTTTACTGGTAGTGGGCACAGATGCTGAAATTTTAACTTGATAGTACATATTTAGACAAAAATGTAAAGAAAAGTGATGGCTTGTGAAAAAATCTACTCACAAAGTGAGTCAGATTGGACCAATATGAAACATAAACTAATTCTTTAAATTCTATTCCCCTTTAGTATTAACTATGGAGAATATCTCTGTTAGCTTGAATTACAGTGAACATATAAATTTTATTATTTTGTACTTCGACTAGGCAAGGAGACCGAAGTCAGAGCTTTGCCAGTGTCTCACTGCTTAAGGGTGCGCAAGCTCTTAACTTCTGTCTGCCTCAACTTTCCCAGCTGTGTAGTGATTATGCTATGCCCCACTTTGGAAAGCACAAATAGGAAACGCTGCTGAGCTGTTTAGTAGCATATTAATAGAATTTTAAAGTTCCTATCTGTTTTTAATTTCTCATGAGAAGAATATAGGATTCCCAAAAGTTCTAAAATCCAGGGGGCAGGGAGTATTTTAAATTAAAAAAACCTCAGTAAACAAACCTAAACGTGGAAGAGAGATTTTCTTCAGTATGTTTGCATGCAGTGCACTAGAGGGCCCTCAGGAGTTAGAAATGGATGGAATGCACTTTTGGAAGACATATACTTCAGAGGACTTTTCATTACAGAATTTAAAATAGAAGTTGCTGTGGGTTTGTGTGTGTGGGTTTTTTTTTTTTTTAATAACGTGAGGTTCATGTAAGTTTATAGCAGTTCATATGCAAACCACCTCTCAGTAAAGTTGGCTTCCAAACGGTACTTAGCTTGCAATGAAATACCTAAATGTGAACCATACTTAAAACTGAAATATGTGCTAGACGCCAGCTCAGTTACTTTTATTGACCTGAGGAGTTTACCAGAACAAAGGATGTGTCAAGCTGAATAGGTAAGAAATTTTATTTTTATAGCAATATATATACAATGTGCACTTATTCTATCTTTGTTTCTTTGGAAAGAGGTATAAGCCACTGTCATTTTATTTTAAAGCTGTAGCTAGATACTTTTTACAGCTTCACAAGTGTGAAGAGAATTAACCATCTTTCATTTTTAATGTGTGCTATTTATTTAATATGTAATTATGTGAACTATATTTATGTCAGCTTGGGAAATTTGGCAATGCTAATATATTTTTATATTAATGAATGTGTGCATATTTAACTACTACAGTTACTGGTGATTAATATTTGGATAATTTACAGCCTTTCCATAACCTAAAGTTTAGTGAAAACTTTGTCTCATAAGAGAAAGATAATGATCTGGGTTTGACAAGCTTTTCTTCTAATGCTGTAATGCAGCCAACTGAGATTGCAAATTGAGCCTGTATTTCATGATTTTGGTGTTTAATTTATACTGTAATGGGAAAGTGAAAGACGTATCTTGACAAATTTCTACATCCATACTGTCTCATCTGGAACTTTTTTTCCTGGAAAATATAGAACCACAGATGCCATATGTGAGTAATGAAATGAAATGTTACTGTTTTCTTTTTGCAGTTTGTAAAGGAGATACATCAGATCTTTTGGACTACAAGTCAGTAAACTTTGCTTACGCAGCTGGCTCCATTCATTCCCTGAAACCAATCACTTTCCCTGTGGTGGCTGATAAGAATTTAACAGCTTGAGAAGGTGGAGTGTCAGCATCCTTAGTGCTAACCACTTTCCCAGGCATATCAGTAGCCTGTGTCCATCACCCATACTGGAAGCTACTTGGAAAACAAGAAATAGAAATTGGGGAAGGGAAATCATGCATCATCATCCTGGCTCTAACGCACAGAAGACTGTATGCTGTTTTCATCATGTGGATTCACTAGAGAAATGACCACCTTTGATCAGCCAAGTAAAATCAAGAACTTGTTTATTTGCTGCCTGTGCCCCTCGCGGGTGTTGCGGCTCTGGACTTGCAGACGCCCAAGAACAAGGAGGAATCTGCTCGTGGGCACTGCCTGTGTGATCTACCTGGGATTCCTTGTCAGTCAGGTTGGTCACGTTTTACCCCAGCACAAAGGAGGACATCAAAAGATCAGTTCCAGAAGTCTCCAAGATGCAGCCCAAACTCCTTTTCTGGGCATCCCACTGGATGGCACCCTGTCACCACCCAATTTCCAGGAACCCCAGCTGGGTAGCAATGGGACCTTGCTGCCACCCAATGTAGTTTATATCACCCTGCGGTCCAAGCGCAGCAAGCCTGCCAATATCAGAGGAACAGTGAAGCCAAAGCGCAGGAAGAAAAATGCAACACCTTTGTCCTATGGGCAACATTTTCCAAAAGCCACTTTTATGGGCCTGGAAAAGGCCTTTGCCCAACAGCCAGGGAGGGCCATGCATGCCACGGGCACAATGGGAGCAGCAGTAGGTTTGGAGGTGAGAAAGTACCGGCTGGATGAACACAGACATAAAGGAATGGCAATCGGGGAGAGGGGTCACCGGACACCTGGGACGAATCCCGGAGTTGTGAAGGCACAGCCCCAGCCTGAGGAAACCAATATCAGGATTTACAGTGAGAACCCTCCCTCGTGGATGAGCAAAAATGACATCCTAAGCATGCGAATGCTGGCAGATTCTCCAATAGAGAGCATCCAAGAAGTACCTTCACACAAAGCAGCCCTGGTAGTGTTTGCAGGAGGTCCCAGCACCACAGGAACTGCTTGTGATCAAGGACGCTGTGGGATTGTCAAAAGACCCCTCGACATGAGCGAGGTGTTTGCCTTTCATTTGGATAGGATCTTGGGGCTGAACAGGAGCTTACCTTCTGTAAGCAGGAGATCAGAGTTCTTCCAAGGTAACACATTCCTATGGTTTTCAGCTTGCAGGTGGGGTGCAGAGGTTTCCTTTCTCCTCCCACTTTAGCCATAGGGTAGCAGCCACCACCTTTAACTCCTGAGAGCCCAAGAGCTAACCCTATTATTACAGGGAAATAAAGCTGGTATAACTTCTGCAGTGCAGTTATCCTGTCGAAAGGATGCAGTTCCCCAAAGTTTAGGTCAAATACGGTTGAGTTGCTGAGGGTAGTAACAGTTTCTCTTACATGAGAATCTGGAATGAGAAAAAAGAGAAATTTTAATTTGTAGGTTGCATGACATTGTAGAGACTGCCTGAAATGAACCTGGTGAAAGAGGTTCCAGAATACTCTCTGATTCCATGGAATTCTGATGGTTTTTTAAAAAAGTTTTCTCATCTTTTAAAATTGACTTCAATAAAATACTGTTGAAACTGGGCACAAAAATTCATCTCTCAGGTTGTAGGAAAGGGGGTTTCTATTTAGGCAGATAACCTACTCCGACAGGTAGGGAACTTTGTTGCAGAAGCTTGGATCTACTTCCATGGTACTAATCCCCTTGGGAACTGAAAATTTTTTAAAAAGTGCTTCCCTCTTCTTTGGTAGTTAAAAACCAAATAAACTGCATGTCGGTGAATCTTGCTGTATGTTTTGAAGTTAACTACACACATCTATATATTATCCAAAGAAACGTACACAGTAAATATCTCAATATGGCTGTTACATGCTTGGCATAGAGTTTTCAATTAAAAATTTGATTTTTAACGTTTAGTGAAATTGAAGGTAAGTTTCAGACATGTAATGGGAGTTAGAAGTCTACTTTTAACATTGCTCCTTTCTTAAATATGTCTTCAGCATAACTGCTATTTTTGTACAGTCACAAATCACAATCCAAAAGGACTATGTTGCATTTTCATGAATCATTGCAAAAGTAGCTAGCTATGTTTTTGCTGTTCATTTCTTGCTGCTGAAATTAGCTTAAACCAAATACTTTTATATCAGTCTGTGTTTCTTAGAAAGAAAAGTAATGCAAGAATGACTTTGTAAAGTTTGTCAGCAGGAAGACAACCCAGTGGCGTTCAGTTTCTTCCTGCTTTGTAAACCTTCCCTTTGGCAGCCTGTACAACAATGTGAATGAATCTCTAGGAACAACACTTTAGAGGCTTCTGAATGTTATTCATAGTTGCAGAGCATGGAAGACACATTATGCCTATTTTATTTTTAGGAGCAACATCTACTGCTATAGAGCTGTCCTAAGGCATTAAGGTAGCTCGGTTGGAGGAACTCGGCATAGTGTGGCTGTGGAGATGACAGACTGCAAAGCTCAGAAAACTGCTGTTAGGCTAATTGTGAATTGTGTTGCTCAGTGTCTGTCACCTTACAGTATGTTTTGGACTGTCTGCGACAGAATGTGTCGTTCTGCCCTCTTTAATTTTCTCTTCCTCATAACTGGCTATGTTCCTATTGCAAGAGGAGTGTTGCTAGGTGATGAGAAGAGAAATAACATTATTTTGGTCTCACTTCATTTTTTCCAGCTAAAAGCTGAACAGAGCATTTGGAACAGTGATTGTACCTTGTCTCTCATCATTTCTTTAGCCTGGAAATATGCTGGAGCTCAGATGCCCAATAACTACTTGAGCTCTTTACTGTTGATGTGCTTGTGTTGGGCATAATCTGAGAACATCTGTGTTGAGCAAGTGAGCAAAAATATATTCTTAAAAATAATATGAACAATTAGCTCATTTCTATGACCCATATGCATTTCAGTTAAGATTAGGTGGGCATTGTAAAGTTTTTTACAGTATCGCTTGTGTAAAATAGTTATTCACATGGGAAAGCAAGTACTGCAGGATTAAAGACTGTGCATGTGTGTATGAATGTACACTATTTCTGGGCTGACATATCTCTCTCCCCGACACATCCCTTTTGCTTGCCTCAGTTGTGATGTGATCTAACAAGACATGTTTGATGTAGCATTAAAATCTTAAAAAATGGGCTTTTCAAAACTGTCATTCATTTTGTCAAAAGCAGTTTCAAAGAACTGCTTAGTAAATCCCTGTACAGTTTCTGTCTCCCTTTTTCCCATGAATCTGCCACTGTTTTTTTCTCTAAAGTTTAGCAAAACACTGTACTCAAGTCCTCTGTCTGCTACCCTCACCTACCTACTTAAGACAAAACTTTTAAGTGTTAACTGAATGTTTTTATGGTTTGTCTGATTTTTCTATCATGGATGGAAAAATCAGGTATGATAACTCTCTCATATTTTTGCAGTGCATTATCTGAACATAAATAGCCTGGGGAGTACAGGTAGGAAAAGCCCTTTCGGGTTTAGCATAACAGTCTAAAAGAGCGTGATTTTGGGCATATGCAAGCAGTCATTCGTTCCTCCCATTGCTACCTACAAGTTGTGAAAAATGTCAAGAGCTCCAAAACATCTATAAACAAAGGACAAACCTGTAAAACAATAAGAAATAATCATAAAATGGTGTCTATTTGAGACAATGGAGGCTGAACCATATGTGTCTGAATTTTGGGATGGTCACATTAATACCACAGTAATGAGAATCTTCGTTATTTCATAACCCTAACCTGATGAACAGAGGAGACATAAGGGACCTTGCTTGGTGTTGCAGACCTACCTTAATTACCTTCGCAGAGAAGCTAAGTAAAATGACTGCATGTGTTGCCTCTAGCTCAGCAATTGAAGTTTCAGGGTAGGACGATGGCAGTGTTTGTTAGGGCTTCAGCTACAACAGGGCTAATATGACCTGGTGCAGGCTTGCTTCTCTGTTGCAGCTGACAGCTGTAAGGATAGCATTCTGGTTCCTTGGATCATAGCAACAAGGCTGAGCTCTTTATTCAGCTTTTGGTACAGTATATATATCATTGTTGCTATGCAGTTTTGTTGCACCACTTGCTGAGGGACTGTACTGTTGCATGCTGTGGACTACATCTCTTCCCCTCTGGCTTTCTGATATCATAAGTTTGGTTAAATATGTTTTATACTGTACTGAAAAGAACAGAAACAGGTGTACTCAATTCAGCTTATTTTTTTTTTTTTAGCTAAAGATTGAACCCACTATTTGTCCGGAACCTCTTTTATTTGTCACCCCCAAACATGCAAGAAACTCTTCCTTTGAGCAACACCTTTCACGTTTGCATGGTTTAGTGCAAATAGCTGAATGATGTGGTAGATAACTCCACTGGTTGCACTTGTCATTTTGCTTTATTGGCCTCTACATGAAGATAAATGGAACCATAAGCTTTTCCTTGTTATACCCTGTGTTATCAGACTGTCCTTGCCATCCCATCAAAAGTTATGCAAAAGCAAAGGTATTATGAATCACTAATGTTAGGGCAAAGAATAAAACCCCAACCCAACACTGCTTTATGCATGCATGGTGCTCTAAAATACTTCCCTATAGTGCTGTATCTCTCGGAGGGGTAAGAGAATATTTCCAATATTCTGTTGGGTAGAGAAGTTCGTGAATAAGCAACAATGCAGTCCATAGTCTGGAGAGCAACCTATGCACATTTCATGCATTCCTTAATACTGACATCTCTATGAGCACAGGACAAAACCATTGCGATGAGGTGCACAGGAAAGAAAGAAAAATAAATGGCCTAAATTCTCTCTGCTTTCTGCTTCGGTCCCTTATATTTTCCCTCAGAATTTAAACTCACAAAATCAGGTAATGATCTGTATGTCAGTCCCTCTCATTTTGTACACTAAATATGTGGGCAACTAAACTGCTCCTTGCAAATGTGGCAGTGGTAAGCTGTACTGCCTACGGTGAACAATGATGAGTTTGAGAAAGGGCTTTAGCTACCTCTCAAACGGTTTTTTGAGTTTAGTGTTGCTGTTATGGGCATGTTTGAAAATATTTTCTTTTAAGAAAGTTATAAAAAATGCTGAAGCTGCATGTTAGAGCACAAGATGAGAGTAACATTTGCAAGAGCAAAATGTGGTTCTTAACCAAACGTGGTAAAGAAGAATGCAGATTTTTTTTTTAAGTGATGTGGGGTGTGGATATCTAAGACAATGCCTATGTTGAAGAAGGCATGCAGTGATACATTACTTAGCTGCACATGAAGCAGTTTGAGAACCTTCAGGTAGTCTAGTCTCAGCAGCCTGAAATTTCATCTCTCTTACCTTATTCAACTTAGCCAAGACATTTTAGAAATATTTTGATATTCAAAGATGTGTATGAATTACTAGGAAGCTGGTTTCAACATGAGTTCTGAAAAACCTTTGCTATAGAATTTTGCAGATTGCCTTTGATTGGTTAGGTAGATATATAGATCTAAAGTGGCAGATGAAAGTAAAATGAAGTCATTGAGCATTGGGGGAGATTCAGTGCAATGTGGCTGCAGCAAAAGAAAAGCAGCAGCCCTTGGTGTTAATATGTAAAGCTGACTAGGAAAGAAGCACATACAGAATACACTGGACTTATTCGGAAGTGTACTCAACCTTCCCAGTTTTGGCTGTAGGTCTCTTCACTATTCAGGTAACTTTATCCCCATCCTCATGAGGTTTGAATCAGAAGAGCTCCACTTATTTCATTGTGGTCATGCCAGTTCATGCAGCTATGAATCAGACCCCTTATCCTCTTTAATTCAGCATCTTCATGTTTTTCCTGCAACTGTCAAAAATCTGAGTCACAGCTCTTTACTGAAACTGCTGTTTCATATTCCTGTAATTCAATTTATATCAGAGAGTTGAAAGATTTTATTTTGGCTCATCTTTTCTGCTCCCATTTCCTCTGAAATGCAAACATTTCCTGCATTTAACCTTAGTCTTTTAAAAATGTTTTTATATCTTAATGGAAACTGGCAAGATATTATTATTTTTCAAGTATTTATATTACTATTGTTTATCATGTCCTTTTTGGGTAGACGGGAGATGTTTGTTTTGCAGACTGTTTATATATTTGGTTTGTGGAAAAATTCATGAATAGTTACATAAGCTGTTACTGGAGATATAAAAATAATAGATCAAACTTGGTCCTGAAAAAAGCAATCCTTTTATTGTGACAATTTCCAATGCTTGTATAGACTTTCTCTAACTGTCTGGGGAAAGCAGCCTAGCCAATAGTTGACCTAACTTGGCTAAAGTCATCTGCAATGTAGGTGGTGGAGCCAGAGCAAGAGAGATGGAGAAATGGGTAGGATTTCCCAAATAAATTACCTAAATACTTATTCAGGAACCTCAGTAGAGGAGAAGCTTGATTTTCAGGAGTGCTCAGCACTTGTTTTTGGTGGAGGAAAGAGTATGGAGCATAGTGCTGATAAAGGTAATACTGTTAATAAAAGAGAGATTGATGTTTCTAATGGAATAACATGCTCTGTGTTTCTAAGAAAACATTGGACAACTGGGAGGGAAGTTAAAGAGGTAGTGAAGCTGCATGTTGGTTTGGGTTGGCTTGTCTTGGCTTGGGAAGGACTACCTTGTATATGCAAGCCATGGCAGAGAGAGGATCAAGTACATTTTGGTTTTGGAAAGGAATTAGTTATTTTCTTGGGCTTGATCACATGCAGGGCCTGTCATGCTTTTTTGGCGAACACGAGATGGAACTTTACATATGTTTCAGTGCTAGGTATGGGCAAAGATAGTTTCTCACTTGTTGTTTTAGACCAGTCAGCGTCCTTTGAACAAGTTGCTTTTTGATTCAGCTATATGGAGATAGTTTTTCATAGTCCTGGCTACTTACAAGTGGAGCACTCACATCAGCAACTTTTGCCTTGCTAGTGGCACTGATACCTGCTTTCCATGTGTCTCTGTCTGGTTTGCTTCTAGAGAAGGTGCCTTGGACCTTTTGCCTCCATGTAAGTTTCTGAAAGCTTTTTTTCAAACCTGTCTCTGACTCCATGGGCACATGGAAGACAAAGAGACAGTTTAGGCTGCCTTTAGCTATGCAATAAATTGTGCAATAGTGTAGGCTTTAAGTTCATTGACCTTCAAGATGAATATGAATAACTTTTAAAGCTTTATGTATGTTTGAACACTTGTTATTTAGTAAACAGCAACTTTGCAGATAAATGGTTCTTCCTCTCTGTACCAAGACATATTTTGGTCTTCTCTCTATGCACCCAAAAATATAAAGGATTTCTTTGTTTTAATGTGTGTCAAAGCCACAGTCAGTCATGGGTCCTTGACAGTTTAAGGCAGCAGTAGCATTGCATCAGCAATAAAAGGAGAGTTCCACTTTCCCAAGAAGAGAGATACGTCTGTTACTTGGTATTTCATGAAATGTATTTAACAGTTCTTATACTGAGAAAGCTCATTTTAAATTCTTTGACGAGATTTCTTCTCACTGAGAACTCTGAACACCTGAATTCACCAAAGAGAAGTCCCTTGTCTCTGTTTCAGGGAAGAGCAGAATATTCTTTACACAAAGTAACTAAAGAATTTGGCTAAAGTATCTGCTATGCAAAACAGATCTCATCTCTGGGTAAAAACCTGAAACTTGTCAAGGTGTTTATTCACACTAAACCCACACTCTCTAGTATTCTCATATATCTTTTCAGAGCTCTGAAGGCATAAACTGTAAGTCTAAAATACTAAAGATAATAAAATAAACCCACTTTGAGTATAGGATTTGCAGTGTTTCTATATCCATTATGCAGAAAGAAACCCCTTTGACATAAGTTTTCAGCTCTAGTAAATCAGCAGTTCAGTGGAATCAGAGGGAAATTACATTGTTGATTCACAGTAACATTGTAGGCTCTTAATTTACCTAGAAACTTTGTAATAGTTTGGTTTAGTATATGATTTTGTACATTAATCTCTTGCTTCAAACAGGTAAAGCTTTCTGTCCACTGAAGGCATTAATGCCTATGCTTTTGTTCCTGTGGTGGCTGCTGTTAGATGTAGAATAAGACCACATTAACCAAAGGATGTCAGGTTATTAGTCCCTGGATGTTTTTCCTGCCAGATCTGTAAAATGTCTAAAGAAAAGTGAAATAAGACTGACAGTATGGCACTATACTAATGATATTTTTTGTTTCTTTTTCAGGCGGTCAAGCCTGTCCTGTTATTCTCTGGGATTCTTCATTGAGTCCAA
This sequence comes from Oxyruncus cristatus, assembly GCA_013399855.1. NCBI lineage: Eukaryota > Metazoa > Chordata > Aves > Passeriformes > Cotingidae > Oxyruncus > Oxyruncus cristatus. Next base: position 1,500,723 of record VXAY01002648.1, read on the forward strand.
CAGATAATGGTACCCATTCTTCAGTGAGGTTAACATGGGGACAATATCAGCAGCTGTTGAAGCAGAAATGCTGGCAGAATGGTAAAGTTCCCAAAGCTGAGTGGGGCTGTACTGAAATACATCATCATGAGTGGTCCAAGATGGCACTTTTTGATTTTCTTCTGCAGGTAAAACACTTACTGAACACAAGTATCTGCTTCAAAAGTCGTGTGAGCAAACATAGGACTCTAAGAAAAAGTAATTTTAGTTTATTTCATTTTTTTTTGAATGGGGAGGAGATATATCTGCATAGTTTGGATTTATTTCTGATTCTTTCTTATGATTAAAATATCCAAAATGCAGTTTGTAATCAGTGAAAGAGATCACGAACATAACTGACTAATTTCTTCTTTAAGAGGAAGCAAAGGCTTTTGACTTGTTTTATTTCACCTTGAGGCAGTCGTACTGTTTCTCCTTTACTCCTTTTTTCTCCAAACAGACATCTTGACTATGTTCACAACTGTAAATCTCTGTTTACTGTGTGGTCCTTCTTGCACCTTCCCATCCCCCAGAGGTAACTGAAGTGGTTTTGGTGAGTTGTAATATGGATCAAAATAACAGCTGTAGTTAGTGGGTTTCGTTTTTTTTTTTTAAAAAACGTAGCCAGTGGCTTAGCAAGGAAGGAGTAGAGCAGCAACTGATGAATGATATAGCTGCTGCCCCTTGATTAAGTACTTCACGTGAGCATTAGCTCTCCAAATAACACCAAACTAGGGTGCTGCCCAGAGGTATTGTGTGTGGCTACAGTTACAGCAATTATGTAGTAGAATATTAATATACTACTTGCATTAACAAGGCCTGAACTGAACCACGTATCTGGAAGATGATTTTATGGCTTCCTGAGATATGGCGCTGCTTTAAGTTGTCCTTACCTGCTGCATAGGTACAGGTGACTGAGCCTCCTGCAGCACTTACTGGTGTATTTAAAACTGCATCAAGCACTAATTTTATGCACTGTGCTTGGTTGTTCGTATAATTTAGTTTTTAATAGGGTTAAATTTCTTGAAATTTAAAAATCATGACTTGGCTTATGCATAGCCTATCCCTGTTCTTCTCAGTCCTGTTGAAGAATGACTTCATGTCTCCTATTTTTTTAGTTATATTTTTGCCCATTTGTTACATTAAACAGAGCATTCAATTCTTCTCCAAAAATAGATTGCCACTTGTCTAATGACTCCATTTTTAGTCCCATTATGAGCAAGTAATGCTTAGAAATGGGTATAAAGTGATGCGTGGATTAGTCTGTTGCTAAACAGTAATGCCCCTGTAGGAATAGTACAGATTGCACCAGAGTTAATGTTTTCATGCCATTATATTCTCATTTAACAGTTTAAAAATTCTCATGAGTTCTGTATTGATTTCTAATTTTAAGGTCTTATATGGAAAGTTTTTAATATTCGTAGTAGAGCTCCTATTATCCAGAAGGAGCTGGATCTTAAAATAAGATACAAGTGGATTGAACTTTACATGATAAGAAATGAATTACTCTTGTTCTAGTAGCTGGTATCAGAGTGATTTATGCCTCTGGTTGCCTACCAGACAAGAACATGCATGCCAGATAGTGAGTGAAAGTGAGCCTTACGATTATGAAAAACAAAATTTTATCGGGTGCTCTCATACTTAACTCTAAAATTTTTCATTAGTAGAAGATTCTAAAAAAAAAAAAAAGCAAAGAAGGGGTTCTGCATTAAAAAAAAAAAAAATCTGTGCTTCGTGAATCATTCAGAAATAAAGAATAATGGTGAAAAAAATTTCTATTAAACATACTTCCCTCAGAAGAATGGGTTTGGTGCCTATAATAGATGTTCCTAATCTCTGCTATAAAATGCTATAAAACATAGGAACAGGGTGAAAAATGCTTATATTTGGCCTTTACTTGCCTTCTGCAAGAACTCAAGCAAAATAAGGGCATAAATGTAAAGTTGCTTCTTTAATTTTGGGAGTTTGGACCTCTTATGTACATAAATGTACAACAAAAAACATGCTAAACTATTAAGGTTGCAGCATCAATTCCAGAGTCTCCCATCATAATGGCACTGAAATGAGGGAAGATATGATGAAGAGGCTGTCTGTAAAACATGATCTCCTTGTCTATTTAATGCACATAGTGAAGTGTGGTGCAGATGAATTAGGTCTGTACATCAAAGGAATCTGTCTAGAACGACTCTGCTTCACCTTTTTAGCTTTGGATGAGTTGAATAAGAGACCCCATGAGCTAAACACTGAAAGCAAGAGAGGCTCTACCACCTGCAGATTCTAAATGCTGCTCATGAAAGGAGAAAGAGACAGAGAAATCTCTTCCTCGGGATTTTGACATTTGAGAACACTGTCAGCAATACTGCTAGCAATAGAACTACACATAAAAAAAACAACCAACCAAAACCAAACCCAAACAAATTTTCAGACTTTCATTTGATGAAATAGGAGGCCTTTTCATTTCAACATGCAACCTAATTCTACATTAGGTGAAAAGTCCTAACAGTTCATTTCACTGGGATGTCACAAAAATAAAGTTGTAATTTTAGAAGGCTTATGTGAACATTAATGCTTTTGTGCTTAGAGCAGTGTAAAGACTTAGCAGTAAACAAGAAGGAAGGAGAGAAAATTGGTTTACCTTTGATAAGGTACTTATTCAGCCTTAGATACTCCAGACCAGACTTCTACTCTCTAATCACCTGTTAGCAGGGGCAGCTCTGCTCCCTGGGAAGATGAGCTGGAGCCAAGGGCAGTTCTAGGGCAGGTAGGACAGGCAGGGCCAGCAGCAGGAGAGGCAGCCCAGCAGGACGGATAGTGAAAGCCCCAGGTCTGATTTGTAGCCCAGTGAGCATCAGGCACAGACAAGGCTGCAAGGCAATTCAAAGACTGACAAGCATGAGCCCTGAGCAGCAACCCAGAAACATCAGGTAGCAGGACAAGCAGCAGATAACCACGCCTTGCTTCTAAGGGCTTGGAAGAGGGCTGAGGTGCCAGGCCTGAGCTTAAAGGGGGTTGCTGTGCCCAGGGGCAGAGGTGAGGTATGTGGAAGTCCCAGGTGAGACTTCTCAGGGCAATTCAGGTTAATTTGTGCACTCAGGGCCCTGGCAATGTTGAATATTTACTCTCATCTAGTCAACAGGGCTAGAAGCACTTTCAAGGAGTGATTTATCCTTCCTGTATTAGATGATTATCCTAAAATGGCATCTATTGCTCTGGATGTGCCTCATTCTCTTCATTGTTTATGAAAGGGAAAAGAAATGACTAAGTCAAAAGAGATGCTTAACATTTACAACACTAAAGTTAGACCAGATGTGTGTATTCCTTCCAGCTAAGTGCTGTGTGATGAATAATCGAGGGTTTGCATGGGAAAAAATAGCCTAGACCATCATGTCATTAAAGTTTATTCCACAGTGCAACTCAGGGAGGCTGCTTTGTGATTATAAGTTCACTATTCTTGCATTTTATAGCTTCTGATGGTTTGCTGTGCTCCTTACTAGTCTATTCAGTTATTTTGTGTACTGTTAGTCTAAGGGATCCCACAAAATGAAGATCCTCTGTGTGTGTCAGACTGTGCTGTTTCTATTGTTCTCCAACAGACAAAATGTAGAAAAACCCCTACAGCCTATTGAAAAAAAAGAATTGTATTCACCATCCTGTTATTTCAGTTACACAGTGGTATTGTTCCATTATTTTCAAAGAATTTCTACTGACATAACAAATCATGGCTATAAAATGGATAAAATACACAGTCTGAGACATTGCTTCTAGCAGTATCATGAAGTATGGGGACCAGGTCTTCAACGCCATTTCACTCCTGACTTTAATTATACTTGTCCTGAGGTTGCTTTCCTGTCAGCTGTGTTAGTGAGTGATGCCTTAGAGTGACACTTTGCCCCAGGTACTTTGGTATTGTTTTCACTTGGCACTCTGCTGTACTTTGTTTTAGATCTATAATCGACTAGACAGAAACTGCTGCGGATTCAAACCTCTCAAGGAGGATTCCTGCATGCAGCAAGGACTGAAGCTGAAATGCAATGATCAGGATGCTGTTGACCTGACACACATAGTTCAGAGAAGGCATGACCAAAGGCACTTGGCCTTTATAGACAATAAGGGTTTCTTTGACAGAAATGAGGACAATCTTGACTTCAAAATACTACAAGGAATCAATGAGTAAGTTTTAAGTTAATAATTTTGTAAAAAGATTGCTAATTTCTTCCCAGTTTGAGTATGAGACTCTTAAGTTACTGGAATAGATATCATTGGTCAAGACATTGACCGGATGTGCCTAAAAATGTATGAGTAATCCCACTGCTGTAAAAGATAGAGTTAATGTGCATATGGTTAGGCATGCATGGAACTTCATTTCCTGAGTCTCAGCATTTAGTCATAGAATTGATTGCTAAACCACAACATAAATATTGCAATTCAGAGTAATGGCAAAGCTGATGAATTTCTCTGTGCTTTTCCAGATTCCCTGAATCTGCAGTTTCAGTGCTGAGGAGCCAGCGTTTACGTGAGAAGTTACTCCAGTCTTTGTTCCTTGACAAAATATACTGGGAGAGCCAAGGCGGCAGAAAAGGAATTGAAAAGCTTATTGATGTAATAGAAAGGAGGTCCAAAATTCTTCTTACTTATATAAATGCACATGGAGCCAAAGTATTGCCCATGAATGAATGAAATAGTCTTGCTTCCATCTGAGAGACAGTCTTTAAAAAATTTTGTATGGGGCAAAAATTGTCAGTAAAATTGATTTAATTCATAGAATTATTTATTTTTTTTCTCCAAACTTTCAAGTTTATTTTTAAATAAGAAATCTTACATGGTTTCAAAGCAACACTTAAATGTCAGCTGCAGCTCAACACAGTGAAGTCTTTTCTATGTCACCAGTGGCATGAAAATAACCAAATGGTACAATAAATAATATACAGTAATATGTAGGTACCATGAACACTCCTTCTGTTAAACTGTTTGAAAATTAGTAACAGGATTTTCAGTACATTAGTCTGGATTACTCTTACTTCTCTCATTCAAGTCACCATAAGTTTTTCTCGCAAGTTTAAATGGGACCAGAGATGTGTAAGCTTCATACATTGATGACAACTGTCATCACGTCTACTCGCTGAAACTCACATACAGGCATTTGTCTTTTTATTAGGAATGCTAAAATCCCAACATTTCCAAATGCTTGTTTTATTTTATTTTGATCTTTTGAAATCTGAGAATTAAATTCAGCTTTTTTTAAAGGCAGGAGTGCTTGCACTGGACATGAAGGAATTTTAAAAACAGAGTAAGGAGAACATGGCTTTAACAATAATAACTATTTTGACAAATACAGTTTTTACCTCTCCAGTATGGAGTACAATTCATCATGAGTCACTCATTACAATGTACTATTTTCAGTGCAAGTTATTCTGATGTGCAGGTGGATAATCTGATATTTTCTGTCTATTGATTAACTGAGTATTTCTCACAGAATTGTCCTTTGCTACCACTATTTTTAAAAGCAGCTTTAGCTTTTTGTGAATATAGAATCATAGAATCATAGAATCAGACGGGTTGGAAAGGACCTCAGAGATCATCAAGTCCAACCCTTGATCCGACCCCACTGTGGTTACCAGACTATGGCATTAAGTGCCACATCCAGCCTCATCTTGAAATCTTTCAGGGATGGAGAATCCACCACTTCCCTGGGCAGCCCATTCCAATGGCTGATTACTCTCTCTGTAAAGAATTTCTTTCTGATATCTAACCTAAACCTCCCCTGGCACAGCTTAAGGCCATGCCCTCTTATCTGACGGCTGGTTGCCTGGGAGAAGAGACCAACCCCCACCTGGCTACAACCTCCTTTCAGATAGTTGTAGAGAGCGATTGGATACTTAGCTACTCTTGTCTTTACGTATAGTAAAAAACATATATGGTGTATAAGATTTTAAAATATTGTTGAAAGTGCTTGTTTAATGTCATTAATGAGAAACTAAAATGTTTCATCACTGTTAGTGTGGATGGGTTAATTTAATATTTTAAATAACTACAATTCCACTAAAACCAGCTAAAACCAATTTTCTTCCTTAGTATTGGAAAACATATTAACAATAATTGCATTACTAGAAGAAATAAATCTCATTATAGACAGAGTCAAAAATACCTCATAAAATTTTAAGAGCTTAGCCAGCTAAATAATATTTTATTTTATTTTGTCGGCAAAGAAAAGATAAATTTGTTAGAACTTACTGGAACTTAACTATTGCCTTGAAAGCACGTGTTTTAGAGTGCCTTGGACTTTTTAATAGCACCAAAGTAGAATTTTATAGGATTTTCATCTTACTCCCTTCTTAAAAATGTTGTAACTTACCAGCCAGACAATTTTTTTCACAGCAACAAAAATGTTAATTTGGCTTGCACTGTGAACAGAGTCTAGAGAAAGAAATAATCCTCAGGATCCATTTCACATGGAATTCCTGTTGCAGTGAATTTCACTCTTTGATGACCATCATGATCACTTTGTCTCATTTTCTAGCCTATCTCACAGTTTTCTTCCTGCTAGATATCTGTTCAAATGGATTATCAGACACTGCTGGGAGTGAGAGAGAGGCATGAATCTCAGCTGCACTAAACTTAGTAGAGGGCCAAGTGGAGACATGTGTGTACCTGATTATGAAAAAAGTCCCGTGGGAACTCTGCCTTCTATCTTTTAGACTGCACATCCTGATGCCAAGTCACCGCCTCACTTTTCCCAGTTGGTTTTTTTTGTTCCCAGAATTTGCTCATTGCCCAAGAAGAGAAGGAAATTGAAAGTAAGGATTTTTTCTACCTTTTTCAGGTTGGCTCATTTATTTTTATGGTTATAACTTGATGCATTCTTCTCCGTTTCTTCTGGACATGGACTAGTGTTTCCCTGAGCATGACACATGCTCTTTTATTTGCCTGGCAGTTCAGTGCCAGCTCTTAAAGAAGCAGTATAATTGCCTACTAGTAAGAAATTGCCCTGAGGCTGATCTGGACCACTGCCTCTCAGTTGTCCTGAGTTTAAGAGGTCTGAACAGCCCTGATGCTGTGCAGTACTTGAAAATTTGACCAAGCATGAAAAGCGTAACTGTAAAAAGCAGAACTTCTGGAGACTTTCCAAGGGCAAAGAAATACTTCTTTCTCTGAAAGTCTGAATTTGTGTCGAGGACAAGGCATTCTGCATGCTGCTCTTATCTTACAATGGTGCATTATTATTGCACTATGCATAGTTGGAGGCTTTGCTCTCTATGCTGTGTTAAAACGTGCCATATTTCTTATGTGTACAAACAGTCCCATAAGTCTTCAGGTAAGTCAGGAGAGGCTTTGTGAGATTGGACAGTGGGATTGGACTCTAAATTGTTTCTGATTCTCTAATGCTCATAACAAACTCCAGAAAGTGCTTTTTCTCCATAACGTTTCTCCTGTTGCTGTGGAGCTTGGTATTTGAATCCAGTATTGTTAATAATGCAAAGTGTGATTGCAATAGTGCTTGTGAGTACATACGAGCTAAGTTCTAGGGGTTTGTTTTATGATAATGAAGAATTCTGTATTTTTTGAGTGCATTTGCTTAAATGGTACAGTAAAAAATAAAATGAAGCACTTTGTTGAGTTTGTTCATTCTCTGCTACTGCATTCAAGATACCTGCTGTCCCTTCAGTAAAAGGGGTAAAGTTTATTGGGAAATCGGTTCACTTCCTTTGAAAGCAGCATGACGTTGGACTGACAGGAACTGCACTGTGGCCTAAATAATATTAACCGACAGGGCAAATCCCGAAAAGTCTTTCTCGACCTATGGTGACCAATAGAAAGCCAAGAGTCTGTGCTTTAGTCATCTTTGCTTGGCTCTCTTCCATTTCTGGGCATATGGGATCACACAAAGATTGGTGTTGCACATTACTTGGAAGGGTGTAACCAACAGCAACAGTGCAAAACCTGTGGGTGGGAAAAGGCGATTATGTCATTCTTGAATCTGCCTGAAAGCCAGAACCACATGAAATGGAATTACTAAGAAAGTCAAAAGAGTCTGCTGATTTCATAACACTGGAAGACAGAGCTTAAAATAAGTAGCACAGGCACAGATGCCTTAAAATTCCTCGGGAGCCTGCCAGCAAGTTAATACTCTTAAATGTTTCAGAAGCTGAGGACATGAAAACTTCTGTGGAGCACTGTGAGAGCAGTTTCCTTCCTTTTTTGTGTGTGTACTCCGTAATATGCTACATTAAAATAAAATAAGAAACCCTGATAAATTCCATGGTTTCAAATGAGCAAATACAGATTTAGGATACATTAAGGGACAAGGTTCCACAAGCAATTCTGGGAACACTTTCATGCGCATGTGTGTGTATGCAAACACAAACATACATATATATATTTATATACTTGGGCTTGTTCCTATGAAGTGGTCAATTTGGCTAATAAAGAGTGAGCTGTTTATGTAATTTGCTGTTTATGTAATTTACTCTTTATGTTTAGAATTGTATTTGGGAGTGTAAGTCAAATTTCGGTTATACACAAGTTGAAGTTTAAAAAAAACACTGTTATAGATGAAACTTTTGTTCTCAAGGGATTAACTCTTCCCTTTCCAACACATTTGTCTAATCTTATAAGTTTTTTATTTGCAGGGAAAAACAGCAATATGTTTGTGTCTGAGCTAAACTGCCAAAGTGATATGAACTCAGAGGTTTTTAAAAGTTTTGTACTAGGTATAGAATTTCTATTTTATTTTGGAATTTGTGAATTTTAAAAGTCCATTTGTTTATCCTTTAATTAATACCAGTACAAGCGTGTTCACAAGAAATGAATTGTTTGAATCTCTGCTGCTGTTTTCATATGGTGTCTAGGAATATACAAAATAAAAGAATATCAGATTTTCAGTTCAGCTAAGTTACGATGACAAAACCATACCACAATAATTATTGTAATATGTGGATCGTTAGTTACTGTTCAGCAAGAATTATGGCCTTGAAACTGCTTCTTCACAGAAACAATGCAAACCAGATTATAGGGCTCTTTCTGTCAAAATATTTTCTACCTGTTTACTCATGAGACTTGCAACTCTTTCTTAATAAGCTGATGCAGTGTATCTGGGAAGCTTCTGGTTACTGAAGCACTGGTATTTACTACCTTCTTTAGCCATTCTGACAGTACCTACTTACACAAACATTGAGCAGAAAAGGCCATGGCCATTTATGATGCCAGAACAGAAGTATTGGTCAGTGACTCGTAAACTTTCTAACGTACCGTGAGCAAACACAGGAATAGAAGAGAGACACTGAACTCCATGTGGAATAGAGACTCACACAGAGTTAAAGTAGCCTAAGAACTTTTGGCCTCTGAAGTTTACATTTTTTGCCATGATCCAAGAGAGACTAACAGGAAACACAAAGATGCTGAAACATTTTCAAACATTCTCTTTCCCACACAAAGTAATTTGCTTTGTTTTATTCAAAACATTATTTGTTTTTTTGCACATTGTTGCGTGCTTCAGGCTAAATTCTATCTGATACATTTGTGTGAATTAATTTCAATTTTGCTGAATTATCCCATTTCCAGATAAAATCATTTAAGTCAGGTTAATCCATATTCTCAGAGATTGGAAAACTGAACCCTAAGGTCAAAAGGAGACCTTAGAAGACTAACATACAAACAAGGAGAGTTGCCTGAAATATAGCATGGATATAGAACCTGGAATGTGAGTTGTCTAAACAATATCTGTGGGCTCCAATCAGGATCCACAAATGTTCTTTGAAGACTATCAGCCTGTTCCACCTGTATTTCTGTGTGTCAGGACATTCAAAGGGGACAAGTTCAAGGACAGCAGGTTTATATATGGACTTTGTAAAAATTAGGAAAGCTTTTATTTTCTAACATTCCTAATAGAACAGTTCTGGATACCGCGGAACATAGGGGAAAGGGGCCACAGATAATGCCCCAAGCTCACATGCTCATCTCACTCTGCTGCACTCTAAGTACTATTTGGCTGGGTGGCCCCACTGGTGGTTTTCCAAAAACAGTTCCATGGATTTTGTTCTTTTGGAAAAGATGAAATGCACAAAAATGCAGAAGTCTTTTTTTCCCACTGTGATGCATTGTTTTATCCGGGTATACCAATTCCATTACTTATTTGACTGAAATAAGTAGCTTTCTCTAAAAATTAGTTCAGTTTCAGTAGTTATTTCCTTTTTAGTCTTTTGCAGTACATTTACTTCTTATTTAATCCTTTGGTTTCAGCATTCACTGTTCAAGAACATTATCTCTATTTCCTTCAATGGAAAAGCTGGCATGGCATTCCATAGAGGTCTGCTAAGCTGTACAAGCACGCCTTATCAGAGGTATTCTTCAGCTGCCTATGTGAAACACTTTGTGGTTTGGATGGAATTTATTAACTGTGTAAAAGCCAGACTTATGAAGTGTGAGAATTATGTCTGACAGATGGTAAAAGCTGGTAGTCCAGCCTGCTGATATGCTTTGGGAATTCTGAAGCAACTGCAAGTCAAACATCTTAATTTTCAGATATATGTGGATGTATCACATACCTAAGGCAGGGTCTTTCATGGTCACCTATGTTTTTTTCCTGTCTTGGGAAAAAAATCTCCTAAAATAGAAATATGCAATCAAAAAGTAAAAGTGAAAAGTGTCTGAAGCATATTCTAAATACAGCTTGGGCGTAGTTGCAGTAAGCTGGTGATACCCAAAAAAAAGCTAGACCTGCCCTATAAAAACATCATCCTGAAGGAAGATAAAAGGATTTGTCCTGTTAAATATGACAAGACCTAACTTAATAAAAGCTCATTATAAGAGGAAAATATCAGAGGCTCTTTGTCTGAGATATGCTCAGGATCACATGGTTGCAGCAAACCTCTCCCCAAACACCCATTCACTGATTCTGCTACCTCTTTTCATGACCACATGGACAATTCTTCCATCACAGCTCATATAGGTCAGCATCATGGCCTATACCATGAAGCTTTTTGACTTCTCTCTAAGTTTGAATACCCAGTATACTCCTAAATCTTGCGTATTCTTTCCATGTAATAGGTTTAACTTTTTCTCCCTGTAGGGCTGAACCACTTAAATGAAAAACTCTGAACCCTACACCTGCAGTTTTTATTTTGCACCTGATCCCTACAGGCTTGAAGTCTTTTTTGCAGCTGATCAATACCCATGTGTTTTTCTCTTGCTGATCCCTAACAATGTGAAGTATCAATACAAATAACTTCGCAGATTTCAAATAAAAAACTAACATCTTTTTTTTTTCTTACCAGATATTTTTCTTCCATATAATATTCCTTTTACAGCAGATATCACTGCTACTATCTAGAATTGCAGTTGCAACTTGGATAGACAAATGCTTGGAAATCTCCCAATTTATTCCATGTGTATCATTATTAGAGCATATCCAGCTGAATTTTTGAAAAGAGGGCACAGGTGAGATAGATTTTTATGAGAAATCTCGTAAGCCTTGTTGTTGGCATTTTTTTTAATCATTTTTTTAATAGTTTGGTGTGAAAGAATATGAGATCTGTTATCACATAGGTAATCCACAAATTACTGCTGACTTCATCTTGACTGATCACTGTTGTGGCCCTCATTCCTCCTGCTGTGGGTACCTTTTGTAGTTATTCAGGTCCTGCTGCACTTTTAACTAGGAGATTTCCACTAGAGGGTTGCTGATTGAGAAGGCTTTGTAGCTCAAAAGGGAAGGAGAAATAAAAACCCCTATTACATATGCTAAAGGTGCAGTATCCTCTTTGCTTAATAATCAGACTTGGAAAAGTTGTTATCGTTCTGTTTCAGTGCTGTTCTACCTTTTTCTGACCTTCGGCAGGGAAGATACGTCCCCCAGACTATGTGCACTGCCTGAGCCCTTGCTTCTAAAGTTACTTTCTAACTGAGGTATGAGGCTCTTTCTGTGCAGCTGCAGGAGTCACTGTGTTTAGGGTTGCAGCTGAGGCCTGGGCTGATTCAAAGGATTTATACCCCATTGGGTAGTGCTGATCGTACTGTCGTACTTGCTGCTAGAAAGTGCAGTATACCATCAAACCCTACACTTCTAGGCGCACTTGAATGCTTGCTTGGCTGTATCAGCATGAACTAAGCCAATAAGGCAACTCATGCGACAGAAGCGTTGATGTATTCTGAGAGCCGCAAAAGGTCAAAGAACAAAAGAGATTAAATCCCCATTAAAATCACAGCTTTCCACTTCATTTTGCTTTGCGTGCCTGTGTGTCCAAACTTGAACTTGAAATGCTAGTTTGCAAGTAGCTATAATGTGCAAACACAGCTTTTGTCAATTTGTTAGTGTTTGTGTTGCGAAGCAAGAGATCCGAGAGCCAAAGAACAACAGATTAAAGCTTATGCAGTGTCAACACCATACTGGGAAAGAATTCTTACCCTTTATCACAGTCTTATCTGAGTGATAATCTGCATGGGCATGAAGAGCTGACTCCTATTTTTTGTTACACTGTTGCCTCAGTGCTAAGATTTCTTTGATTTTCTGCTGTTAGCTTTACCACCCAGTGTATATATCCTCAGGCTTTCACAATTGCTGCCTTTCCTGCTAAGAAAACAGAACTTACATGTGTTTCAGAACTTCTTGGCACCCTGCCTCCCATATATAGTTAGGGTCAAATTTTCAGCCTATTTGCTTTCCATGATTTTAAGTATAGGTAATAGTATAATTATCAAAGAAAAATAAGTATTTTTTTTCTCTTTGGTGGGGGATAAATCCTGCCAAAACCTATGTAAATATGCCTTGTAAGGAGGGACTACTAATGATCAGAGAAAAGTGTACTTCAAAAGTGTAGGTCTGAGAATGTGGTCTGATGTTCATTCAGTTTTGCAAAAACAACTTGTGGAGCTCAATATCATGACTATTCTACCTTTTAAGGAGTGGATGACCATTAAAGAAAATGAAGAGAATTTTCTTGACCAAAATTTTATATAAACTGCCACCCTCCCTGTCACTATATGATGACTAAAGCCTGGAAAAGTCCTGCACTTTGGATGACTTTCCCTGTGGATTCCAGATAAAAGGAGGCTGTATTTTCTCACGTAGCTGTTTGCAATCTGCTCTACTCCAGCTTCCGCCCCTGGAGGCCACTCTTACAACCTCCTATTGGAGCCACAATAGGACTGTGTTGCAACACAATGTATGGTCAGCTTTGCTAAATTTCTTCCCACTCTTGCATATGTTTCAAGTTCATAATGAAGTCCTCACTGGCGTTAGTAGAAGCAAAGGCTGCATTCTTTAAGGCTCAAAACTGAACCTCCACTTTCAGGGAAACGTCTGCAATTGTTTCCCATTTCTCACTTGGCATACAGATGTCATCAAGATCTGTTTGAGAATTCTGGACTGAAATGAAGTATGCATTATGCAACTGTCATATTTATCAGTGGAGAAAAACTTTCCCTACTTACAGAAGTTTCTGTAAACCTAAGCTTTTGGTCTTCATATTGAGTTGTCCTTGAAGCCCAGTGGAAGTGGTGTGTCTTTTTCCTAGGGGTGGTGAGAGTAGTAGAGACCAGACCTTAATTCCTCTGTGTGTCAGAGATGTACTTGGACATGAATTTGCTGAGAGGCAGTTGGAATGGGTTCCACAAAAGAAGTTCAGAAATGCCCATTTCAGAAAACTGTTGTTATGGTTCCTTTTCAACTGTAGTGGTTCTTTCCCCAGTAGAGAGGTGGGTTACCTACATTTGAACTATTTAACTCAGGGAATTTCAATCCAGGTACTTTTCAATTCCCAGGTGGGCTCTAACTATTAGGATCCTCTGGAAAAGGACCATTTTGGCCAAGTTTGCAGCTGTTAGTTCCCATGAAAATGGATGATTTCCTCCAGCTTGCATGTAGACATCCAACTTTCACTATATACTTCTGGCTAAATTAGGAGATTGCCCAGTCAGATTGCTGTGTTTTGTGATATGTCTCTCACAGCATGAATCACAGGCAAAGATGGGGTTAATATAATTTGGAAAGAAGATAGCTAATGGAAGATTAGGTAATGGTAGGTTGTATCTAGGTACTCTCTCAGTTTACCCAGCTCCTCCCTAAACATTAACAATGTTTAAATACACCCCTGAGTATGATTTCACAAAAATGGAAAATTTGAATTATCCACATTAGTTCTTTATGTGTTCCCAATGTGGTTCTGATTCTCATTTATACTGGTGATTTTTTTTAATAGAGAATTCTTTACAGTAACTTCAGTGTAAGGCTCTTCAGCATGTTTAACGATCCCAAAATATATTCTATACTTGCTAAAATAAGTTCTAACTTCTCAGAAGCACAGCGGATAACAGTGAATTGCTAGTTCGGACATGGTGTGTTACATCTTTCCATTAACTCCAGATACAAATCTACCTTTCAGAGACATCCTGTGAATGCTCTCCAAGGGTCTTGCAAGAGCACATGCAAATTAACACCTTACATTCTCATCTTCACATGAAGTTTTCACCTGTGAGGGATTTCTTACAGAAGCATGTAGTGATAGAACAAGGGGAAAGGGCTCTAAACTGAAAGAGAGTAGGTCTAAATTAGGTATTAGGAAGAAATTCTTCACTGTGAGGGTGGTGAGACACTGCACCAGGTTGCCCAGAGGAATTGTGGATGCCCCATCCCTGGAAGCATTCAAGGCTAGGTTGGATGGGGCTTTGATCAGTTTAGTCTAGTGCAAAGTGTCCCTGCTTATAGCAGGAGGGTTGGAACTAGATGATCTTTAAAGTCCCTTCCCAAGCCATTCTGTGATTCTATGAATCCAAGTATTCTACACATTTTGCAAATACAGTTCAGAGTTGCTTTTCATTTAAACAAATTTGACAGCCTCCTGTGTAGAAGGATATGATAAATTAGAAATTGCAAATGTGGTTCATGAGGAAGGACATTAATGCTTTCTGGCAAATCATTCACCTTTGAATTAATACAAATACGTAATACCATGAATTTTTGTCTGAGGAAAGATTTCTACCTCTTCAGGTTTCATAATCAGTTCAAAAGCTGCTAAACTGTGCATTATGCTGCAGTTTCAAGGTGCAAAGTAACATGGATCTAGTATAGCAGAATTACATCAGAAACAACGCCCGTCAAATTAATTTCAGCTCAAAATACATTTCCAGCAAAACCAGTGTATCTAAACTGTTTGGATATGGCCATTTTATCTAGAGGTCATTCCTAATTTAAAATCTGGTAGAACATTCCCTGATGACCTAATGGCAGCAGTCCCAGGGAATATGGTAATCATTGGCTCAGGCTTCTGATAATGATGACACACGTTCACTTGAAAGTCAAGCTAATCTGTGCTTCCCAGAATGGCGTGTTAGATCTATCATTTCCAAAGTAGACTAAGATCATTAAGCAGTCTGCTCGGAGGAGACAAGCAAAATCAAAACCTAGAGAAGTTTAAGATATAGCAGCAAACTGAGTCTATATATAATAATGTAAATGATGAATGAATTGAACATTTAGAAACTAGACAGTTTTCTTGACGAAAGCTCAGTTTTGTGTGGGTGAGTTTTCTTGCAACATCCAGGGATGCTGGAAAACGATGAACATTTAACATCCTTCAGAGTGGCCATCTGAAAAGCTATCTTCGTGCTTGTTACAAAATCCATGCTGACAATGTGTGTGCAAGCATCACAATGAATCATGAGAGCAGAACTCCTTTTAATACCAAAATGTGAGTAATTTCTGTCTGACACCACAGGGAAAAAACATAGCCAAGTACAGAAGTGTACATTGATTCTGATGCTGTCCCCTCATAATACCTTTTTCTGGGCTTATTAATATAGTTTGTTTGATGTCTCTTTCATTAAAGATACAATCTTAGATGGCATGTCAAATTAATTAATTAGTTACGAAATTATGCAAACAGTTCTTAAACGGACATTCATTACTTACCATCTTAGATATATTCTAATAAAAGTATGGCACACTGAAACCATTGACTTCCCTCTGAGTTCTCACTTTGTGAGGGTTATGTGTGTTTTTAAACTCTAATTAGAAAATTTCACACAAACCTGATGTTATTGTTGTGAAGTATTTCCTGAAACGCGATAAGTTACAGCTGACTGAGGATCTGATAGCAGCTTTGAAAGCCAATCAATTGGGTGATGACAGTAGCCCCATGCATGACAGTACAGCTGCAAATCAGCTTTAAAACTATCGTCAGAGGATGTCCAGGTGAATACCTGCAATTCCTGAAGCTGCAATCCAATTAGACTGTTTCAATTTTCTTGTAAAAGTATGAAAATATTTTTATTAATTCTCTGAAGCATATGAAGCAGTTACTAATTTTTGTCAGAGAGCATTATTTTTTAATTAGGTCATTCTGATTGTGAGACAAGTTCTTAAAGGAGTGACAGTTTCCAGCTGGTTGTTTCAAGCGGGGGATGTTGGCTTGTGAAGCAAAGCCCCCAAGGGACAAGAAAGCCCTTAACGAAGCCCTGTGTGCTTCCACTGGCTCGTTAACACATATTTCCCTTTCATCTCTTACTTTTCTCTGGGTTTCTTCTGTATCTCTGCAGGCAGCTGCTTTCTTGTAGTGATAATTTTTTTGTAGTAGCTCTGAGAGCAGACAAAAGTGTGTTTCAGGAGTTAGCAATGTCAGTGTTAGGGCCTAGCATCAAAGTTGTAGGCATTTTGTCTGTCAGGTGATTTATCTACAGCTACATAGATCTATCCCCTCTTAAATGGGCCTGTTTCCTGGAGCTTTGATATAGTTCAGTACTTCATATGGATGAAGATTTCTCACACATCCAAGACATTCCAGTTACATATAAAAGAGCATTTGGGAAATTCGATGGACTGAAAAAAAACAGAGCACTCTAAAAATTACATACATTCAGATGTTTTTTATTGAAATCTTAGAAACACTCGTTAACTTGGAAGAATTCAAAGGATTGGGAATGGGTGTTCAGTTCAGGTACAAGTTGTCAGATCTCTTGCACTTCAGGTGCCCTGCATGTGTCTATGCAAGCAGGTAGAGCACAGATTTATAAGTGTAGTTAAATGTCTAAATGAGTATCATTGGATAGCTAATGCATATGGACTTTGATTCACATGGTAAAATGGTGACTTTTGCCTGATGTACTGACCCGTGATAATAACTACATTAAAAATTGAAACAGACATATAATTGAATTACAATTGACCAGGGTTCCGCTCCTGCAAACTTGCCTATTTTTTCCAAGTGTGTAAAGTAATTTTTCAAAAACTGTAACCTATTCCTTTAAATTGAATTGCTCAAAAATGAAGTTGCCTAGGACAATAAAGGGAGGCATACATCAGATACGCAGATGTCTTTCAGCATTCTAGTTGAGTGTTTTCTTAGCCTCTTCTCAATTCCTTAATCAAGGTTTGATCACACTTTCAACAAATAAAGGGAAAACTGGGGGGGGTGTTGAAATACATGTAATTTTGAGAATAAAAAAGTCCTTAAAAATCAGATGTTTGATAGTTATATTTCAAATTCAGTTGCTCAAAAGCAAAGAGGTAAGATTCAAAACAGAGCAATACTTTGAAGACTTTGAAGGCTTTAAAAAAGGAAAAAAGGACTCCAAACAACAAGACCCCATAGAAAAAGAGAAATCCAAAAGGACAGCTAGACAGTTACAGTACTAGAATTATAGCCTTGTTTATTTTTCCATAATTCAGCCATGCAGAACTCACTGTTTGAACTTTACAACTCTCTTTATAAACATTTTTAAGCTAACCTCACTGAAAGAAAACCAGGGTGAAAGCATTAATTGAAAAATAAATAAATCCTTAAATGTGTTTTGCCTTCTCCACACAGAGTGATTGTTTCAAAGATAATCTTTGGTGTAGAATAAAACCTTCATGCAAGATGAGGATCTCTGTTTAGTGCACCTCATTGCTTGTGTTCTAACATTTGCAAAAGCAATGTGAGGATGCTGGAAACCTAACCTTGCATCCCAGAAAGCCATGCAAATAGTTGTTTTTAGTAGTTCTCCAGCATGAAACCGGAGTATATTAGGAAATCCGTGTCTGGTTTGATACTATTGTGCAATTGTTTCACATAGAAAACTTCTAGAGTACTCCCCAGGAATCAGAATGGGTGACAGCCACAAAATGGATGGTAATTTAACAGCATTTTGAGGCACTCTTTGCTTTCCCAAATAATTTTCAACAAAGTTTTTGTGATGAACTTTGAGAGCATAAATTAAAGAGGTTTCATAACTAAATGAGCTTTTTATGTTTCCTCCAGACAGGTCAGGGAAAGCTCAATTGCTTCTATTTTCAGGGTAACACAGGCAATTTTTATAAAGAGGAACAAAACCTCACCAGAATCTCTTAAAGAAAAAAAGGCTGCTTTGTGTAAGCCCAGCTGCTTGGAACTGTGCCAGAACATATCCTATAGGATTTAATCTTTTTTGGGGATGGCGTCTAATTTACCGTAAGACATAATTTTCCATTTCTGAGGCTCGCTTAGTACACAAGGCTGTCTTAATGGAGCATGGCGAGTCAAGTCACCACTGGAAAATGAATACCATAAAGCATCTCCTTGAAAACTTTTGCTCACTTTGGTGGACGTGATCAGAAGTTTCTCTTCAGCCTCTTGTTCTCCTGGGAAGTGAAGGAGACACCGATTCCAAGACTTTGAAATCCTCTGAACAATTTAGTGTAACTGAAGGAGACATCATGGGGCAGGATGTGTTCAGTTGTGAGACAAACAATGCCAGAGCCAAAATCTTCACGTAGAAGGATGTTCACGCCATCTGTGTAACCATCCAGTCACACAGGAACTGGGAAACAATTGTTTTTTTTAGGATGAGGATGATGTATGGGATTGTTTATAAGCTGAGCTGCTTGTCATATAGTTAGCTCAAAAATGGAACCAAGCAGAAAAGAGCAAGAGTATCTCAGCACAACTCAGCTCCTGAAGGCCTCATGTTGAAAGGCAAGTTTGCAGTACCTGCCATAGAGAAAGAATTACTTTCCTAAGAGTGGGGAGAGAAAGGAGGAGGAACACTGAAAGATGAGGTTGTCTTAAGCCATTTGTCTCAGGGACCCCTTGCATTGGAGGCAAACTGGCAGCTGAGGTGGACCCAGGGGTGAGTTGCTGTCCCCCCATCCCTAGCCAGGCAGGACAGAGTTGGTCCAGTGAAACCAAGTTCAGCCAACAGTGAGGTGACCACCAGGCAAATCCACGTAGTCACAAGCAGGTGCAAGGGCAGGCACAGCACATATGCAATTCACCTTTATAGCATACATACAGTATAGCTCAGACAAGGTCAGATTTTTCTCCAGTGGAAGGTAGAAACTGAAAATACGTAAGTTTTTACTGGGAGATGATAGTGAAATGAACAGCTGCCAAGGATCACTTAGGAGGAGTGGAGGGCAGTTTGCACCAAATGTATATGAATTCAGAATTCTTTTATGTTCATTGGAAATGCAAAAATGTATGAATTTTTCTCTTTTGCGTGCCATTTTTTACACCAAGATAGTATTCTTTTGGGAAAAAATCAAGACAAGCTATAAAAAGAACATGAAAGTTCACCATTGTTTCAAACAGTTCCTCATTGTCTATATTTTTTTAAACTGGCTTGAAATACCAAACCTCCAGTTTGTTTTGACTGGCCCCTGCCTGATATCATCTTGTGTGTTTCTTGCCAGCTGCTAAAGTTTAATGAAGATTTTTATCTTTTTTCCTCAAATCCTCACAGACAGCTCCCCTGTCGCTGTGGACAACATCAATAGCCAGCTTGTCATTCAGACTTGCAACTTTGCTGTCAAATTCAGCTTTGCAGTTCTGCTACATAGTTTCTACAGGATACAGCCTTCTTTCTTCCACCTACAGCTAAGAGTTTTGTCCATGCTCTCACGTCAGGACTGGAGTCATGCCTTGTATATGGGGTGTGCTTGCTGATTGCAATGTTCACAGAATCACAGAATCACAGAATATGCTGAGTTGGAAGGGACCCACAAAGATCACTGAATCCAACCCTTAGTCCTGCACAGCACCATCCCCAGGAGTCCCACCATGTNGAGTCACACCATGTGCCTGAGAGTATTGTCCAAACACTTCTTGAACTCTGTCAGGCTTGGTGCTGTGACCACTTCCCTGGGGAGCCCTTTCCAGTGTCCAACTCTCTGGGTGAAGAACCTCTTTCTAATATCCAACCTAAACCTCCCCTGACACAACTTCTGGCCATTCCTTTGGTTCCTGTCACTGGTCACCACAGAGGAGAGATCAGTGTCTGCCCCTCCTCTTCCCATCACAAGGAAGTTGTAGACTGCAATGAGGTCTCCCCTCAGACTCCTCTTTTCCAGGCTGAACACACCAAGTGACCTCAGCTGCTCCTCACATGGCTTCTCCTCAAGGCCACTATTGTCATTGGCCTCCCTTGGACGCTTCTAGTGGTTTAATATCTTATATTGCAGTGACCAAAATGTTGACATATATGCAACCATTCATAATATCATGCAGCAACTCTGGATGTGCATACAGAATGGGGAATGAAAGCCCAGGGAGCAGTGCCATGGAAAGGGACCTGGCTGTCCTGGTTGATGGCAAGTTGAATATGAGTCAGCAGTGTCCTGGCATCCAGGAGGGCCAACTGTGTCCTGGCAGGGCATCAGGCAAAGCCAGTAGAGGGAGGGGATTGTCTCACTCTGCTCTACACTGGGGCAGCCTCACGTTGAGTACTGTGTGTAGTTTTGAGCACCATGGTATAAGAAAAATATGAGCTATTAGAAAGCATCCAAAAGAGAGGTATGAAGATGGGGTAAGAGGGGAAGCCATATGAGGAGTGGCTGAGGTTGGACTTGATGATCTCTGAGGTTCTTTCCAACCCATGTGATTCTGTGATTCTGTGAGGTCATTTGGCTTATTCAGCCTGGAGGAGACTGCAGGGAGACCTCATTGCAGTCTGCAGCTTTCTTGCAAGGGGAAGCAGAGGGGCAGGCACTGTTCTCTTCTCTCTGATGACCAACAACAGGACCCAAGGGAACAGCATGAAGCTCTGTCAGGGGTGGTTTAGGTTAGATGTTACGAAAAGGTTCTTAATCCAGAGGGTGGTTGGGCACTGGAACAGGCTCTCCAGGGAAGTGATCACAGCACGAAACCTGACAGAGTTCAAAGAAGCTTTTGGACAGTGCCCTCAGGCACATGGTTTTATTCTTGGGGTGTTCTGTGCAAGGGCAGGAGATGGACTTGATGATCCTTGTGGGTTCCCTCCAACCCAGGATATTCTATGATTCTATGAAGCTAACAAAGGTCATGACCACAGCAGCTCCCTTTCTAGTAGCTTTCAATTCCCTAACACAGCAAATGCAAACATTGTCACTCCTTTCAAGAATTTTTATGGCATGCCTCTATGGCAAATCCTCTAATATGTTGGTGCCATAACCATCAGGCTCTGAGCTGTTCATTGCCAGAGTAGAAATGGTGTCACTAGCACTGCGCTATTGTTTTCACTGAGGACTGCTTCTTATATATGTCCACAGATCTGTACAAAAAGGAAAATATATTTGACACTTAGCAGGAAGTACAGAAAGAATGAGGCCCAGTGTGGTAAAAAAGAAAGTGGGATTAGTGGATTCAGTGTTCTACCGGTTGGAAGGCATTGCACACCCAAAACTGATTCTTCACAGGATGCAACAGAATGACAGTAATTTTTTGCTGTAAGGCTAATGCAGAAATGTTTGTCCATTGCCGGTGGAAACCGAAGTTAACTTTTTGGGTAATATGTAATTTCTTTAGTATGACTAAAAAGATATGAAGGAGTGTACAACTGACAACTTGTGGTTTGGGTTTTTTTAACTCTAACTATACAAGCCGGTCAAAACAAACTGCTGGCTTGGTATTTCAAGAGAGTTTCAAAAATGAGTTAAAATATAATATATAAAAGGCCACAAAGTATGTGGAATCTAGTCCATAATATGCAGTAAAACCTGGAAGGAATGTGAAAATATAAATTAATACATTTTTGTGATTAAGGAATGCTAATTATAACTTGCTAGAATATAACCGCAGTTTATGATAAATGTTCAGCTAAATCTCTAAGATATGGTTATCAGTCTTTTGCTCTGTACTGAATGTTGAGACAACTACTGACAGATTTGCTCCTCGAGTTTTTAAAGTAGCCCCCAGACACCAGATTTCTGAGACAACCAAAAAAAATATGTTTTGAGTCTGCAAGATTAATTGCTTAATTTTGCAAACAAACTGTGAAAGTAAAGATCTCTGTGGCAGTACAGTGATATGTTTGGACTAAAGATCATTATATCCCAAGAGGAATTTTACAAATAAGCAAATAGCAGCATTGTTTCAAGCAAAGGGAAAAGGTGACTGAGATTTATAAAGTTAACTTGTTCTTGTGATGCCTTGGTATTTTGCTGCATGTGGAGGAGGATTTGCAAATCCAGTCAACAACACTCCTTATGGCAGATTCTTGACCAGGGCTGAATGAGCCATTGAGAACATTCCTTTGAATAATAGCTTTTTAATACAATATGAAATTTGGTAACATATTTGCTGAATGCATTTAATAGACTATCTGGTTCTAGAGGCAGTAAAATCTGAAATGCATCAATTTTGAAGTAATGCAGTTATTTTAAAAAAGTTTGCCAGAAAGGTTATCCTACACATATTAATCAATAAACTTTCGACCTGATGTCAGATGGAGGCTGAGTGTTTTGGCAATTACCAGCAGAGTGTTTTCTGGGGGAAAAAACCCATAATCTTTACATACTGCTGGTCCTGCTTCATACACTTCCTGCTCGCCAGATCAAGTTCTCCCAGCATTTTTGTGTCCTTGTGCATGTCAGTTGTTTGAATATGCTCATATGCACAAATCTTCTTCTTGATGTGGTTTGAGCTCTGTAGCATCTAATGGCAACGAGTTTCACAGCTGATCAGTTCATGGTAATTTTAAGTGTGCAGCCTTTTAAAGAACAATGTTTCCTTAGTCTCCTGTGAGCTCCAAGTAGGAATTTGTGCCTGACAGGCACTACCCATTGCATTTTCCTTTGCAACATGCCTTTCTCCCCTTAGAATAAGCAGTCCTGATCTTCTCACTGCCCTTTCTTATTGTCTTGGTTTTGGACATGGTAAGGTCAGAGCAGCTACACTGTTCCTGTCAAGCCACCGCAAAGGCTGAGACCTCAGAAACAGAAATGTGTTAGCCTTAATTCTGCAGAGGGACTGCAAGGAGCGTTTGCAGCTTCAGTAACTCAGGTGTCTAAACCCCATGTTTTTGTCAGCAAAAATGGGTTCAGAGGAAAAATAAGGAATTCAAAAATATGAAAAATAAACATTAGTTTCTTTGTTGTAGCACCCCATTTTCTGTGCCCCAACAAATGTGTATGTTTCATTTTTTTTCAAGATTTTTCTTTCCTCCTAACCAAAAGATCAGAAATAGGCTTTAGAAAGAGGAAAAAAAGTGTTTCCCTTCCCTAAGATTCTGTTGTTGGTCAGCAAGTTGGGAAATACAACCCAAAAGGGCAAAACTAATACTAAACCTGTCAGCTTTAGCAACATCTTTGGTGCATATGACTGGTCAGTTTGCCTTTTCTGCTGAAATGCAATGTATTGAGATGTTAGTGTTCTCGTGGCACTTGTGGGGCCAGAGAGGGAGTGCAGCCCAAGAGGTTTTAACAGCAAATTGTGACAGTCAGTGCAGCTGTTATACTGCACAGTGAGGAGAAAAATTTCCATCAAATTTCTGCTGTGTGGGGTATGAGTGGGAACATTTAAACCTTGTGTTTAGCTCCCAGATGCACAAACCACATGTCTGAGCTGACACACAGGGAAGTATTGTTCATCAGTTAAAAATTGGCATCTATTACTTCCTCCCTTTGGGCCAAACTGGGAACCGTATTGTGACTCCTTAGGTGCTCTGGCAGCAAAATTACATACTGCCCCACACTGAAGAAGTAGTTGTTAGCACAAAGAGAAGAACTGTGCAATACAGCAGAAACCCGGAGTACAAAATGCAATAGGATGAGACAGGTGGCAGGAGACAGATGTAGAGGTGTGACTTTGAACAGTGTCAGATTAAGGGAATCAGTGCATGTACCACTGCACTTGCTGCTGCCATACACATTTGTGTTTTCTTTTTTTTTTTTTTTCCCCCCTGATTTTTAATAAATATTGGAAAAAGTACAGAACAAAATGAGAAAATCCAAATCCAAGAGATATGTTGATGTTTACAAGACCTCAGCTGGACTGTGGTCAGAGCAGTTGCTTTGCCTTTGCTGATGTTATTTCCCAGGCTGAGTGTCCCATGTAACCACAGCTGTGAGCAGGTGGCAGTGCAAGTTCATGTGTGCTTCATGTAGGGGAGCAGCCTCTCTACGTATCTTGTGCCTTTTTTCATGTTAGGCTGAAAACATAATTTACAATGGACAATGGCAGGCAGATATAAACAAGAATTTCACAAGAGAAAAGCAAAATACTTACAGAAAAACTCCTGGTGTTTTGGTTTCTTTTCATGGTTATACTTGATATTTAAGTGTACTTTACAATGAAATACATCTTTAAAAAAGAGGTCAGACTGGGTGAATATATAAGCTAATTTCTTCTTCTTCAGATGAAAGCAGATTTTTTTCTTTCTTTTTTTTTTTAAGTTTGGAAAAAGGTCAAGCCTGTCCCCCACTGCTACATTTTTTTTCCCAATGAGAATAGACTTGATTGTTCTCCAAACATTGTTTCCTGTTCTTCACAGAGGGGAAATGTTTATTCCTTGTTCCTAATAATCAGACATACTGTAATGACTGGCTCACAGGAAGAAAAAAATACAGGAAAGTTAGGACCAACTATTAGTGTTTTCTTTTTGCTGAAATTTTAAAAGCAGTGGAGCAGTGGCTGGTGTAGTGAAATATGTGTAATACATTGGAAAGTCTGGATAAGCTGAAGGATGTATGCATAGGAAGAGTGTACAGAGGCATTTATTTGCCAGAGAAAATGGAAAAGAAGTATTTTCTTTGTCACTGCTTGTCCAAGCAGGCACAAATCCTTTGGTGCCAGTAAGAAGGGTACAAATACAAAATTGGAAGAACATCACATCAATGCTATTCACTTAATTGTTTTAGTATGGTTTGATTGAAATGATCACAGTGCATCATTCAAATGGCAGTTTAATGTGTCCCAGCAGACAGTTTAAAGTGCTGTTTAGGCAAGATCTGTTGGGGTGACTGTTTCAGGATGTTCTTGAAGGCATAGCTCTTCCCCACACATCAGATCTAGGAAAACCAAGGTTTTGCCTGCAAGAGAGTTTGTCAGTTATACTAGCATAGTTACCACTGGAGCCAAGGTGTACAGCTGTGCATACTAAAACTCCTCTTGAAATTACATAGCGTTAGCCAAAGCAAAATATAGCAGTTAAAGCCACAAGCCACGTAGTTTTCCTGGCTGAATGTTTTGACATAAAGTTATATGCTGAAAAAACTTTCCCACACAGTCAGGACTAAATATTTTCTCTTAACTTTTCCACCTCTATAGATCCTGATGGGATAAGCAACGCATTAGTTTTTTTCAAATTAAAATAAATGTGTTAGCATTTATAAATGCCTTCAGTGACCTTCAGTTTTTCACAATATGTTCAGTTCAGCATAGATTAACTTTTGTAGTGTAGATGTTTGAGTGCTGAGTTGGTGGGATATCCCAGAATCAGTTCCCCATCTCTGAATGTCCTTTTGAGTCTGGGAAACAATAAATATATATGAATCTCCACCATTATTCTATTCAACTCCTTATTTCCTACTGTCGGTACTTACAAGGAGCAGTACTTCTCCAAAGTTAAAAAAAGGTCTCTTTTTCTGAATCTGCTTCTCATTCTAGCTGCTCATCTGGAACACTGCCTTCCCTTTCCATCTATTGGTTTAGAGTAAGTGTTGTTACTATCCTAAAAACCAGCTCATTACTATTAGGGTATAGGATAAAATAATAATTCTATTGTTTAACATTTTGAAGTTTTTTCACAAATCCTAAATATCTCAAGAACAAATTCAGAGATAATACATTTAGAGTGAAGTAATCCTGCTCTTAAAAGTCCTTTTCTGTTAGAATTTCTCTGTCAGTTTTTTTCTTTTGAAAACTGTAAGGAAAATTAGGGGATAATTTATATATGCTTTATATTCTTCCCAGACATTTCTATTCCATTCTATTAATTTAATGTTAATTTCCAAATGTAATGGATTTTTAATGGGTGATCTAAATTAAGGTATAAAATAAAACTAATTAATTAAAATGTAAATTACTATTGGAAGCAATGAAAACAGCAATGAAGAGAAGGAAGATGAACAGGGAATCTAAAACTAACAAGCATCAACAGAAAATAATGTTACTATGTGGAAAAGAATTAGGCTGATGTATTTCTAAAAGTCATCAATTTTAAAAGTCAAATCTCTGGAGGAAAGGGGAGTTTTGTAATGATTTTATCTGTATATATAACATGAAAAGAATTATATTAATGAGAACTGGTGGAAAAAGCCTAAATCTGAACACCAAAGTTAAAATGAATTTGCAGAACACTATGGTTGCTACAAAATACAGTTGCAAATCTTTTCTGAGGTGCTTATATCAGAAATCCAGCTGATATAGAAGATGGGGTCTCTGTTTCTTCATGTTGATCTAATTCCACTAAATTTAAAGAATCACACTAAATTCAGTGCACTAAATTATAGGGAAGGCATAAGCTGAAAAGCTTCAGAAAAAAAGCAGCAAAACTGAGTAGAGAGCTAGGGTATGAAGTAAGAGGAAGAAAAAAAGGGAAAAAAAAAAAAGCCCAGAGCAGCATTCCTTAGTTATTCCATAATGAAAACAAGATAAGTGGCCTCAGCTTATGAACTCTGGGAGACAGTGAACCTATATGCTAGTAAGAAGGTAACTAGGAAGAACAGGATGGCACCAATGGTGGTTGTGGAGCAAATAAAAAAATACCTAACAGTGAAAGTCAGTGCTTCTCGTCATGGCACACCTACCACATGAACTTGGTATGTGACAGAAACTACTCTCACATCCCAGTTTCTGCCACTGCCTAACCCAGGCTGATGCATGAGCCAGCACTGGCTTCTTCCCAAGTGCCAAAGCTGTGGCTGGAAGCTAATTCACAATATTTCCAGGCTCCATCAGACCTGGCTCTTGGGTCCCATGAGTGCATGTTCAGGTGGAGGCAGGCAGCACCTCTGTGGCACACAGGATCAATGCCATCCCCCTCTCTTCTTCCAGCACAGGATGCCCAGACAGGAAACTTGTGTTTAGAGCAAAAATTTCATTAGAGAAGGACATGGAGCATCAACCTAATTAATGGATGTTTATTGCATATTGAAGTATTGGATCTTACCTCTAGATTGTACAGCAGAGGAGGGGAACATAGACAATGCTTTTCTTCCTGCACAAGGGCATGATCAGGCACAAAGCCAGGAGGGGCTACACATGCTGCTGCAGCTGTAGACACCATTTCTGGCAACAGCTGTAGATCATGTGAGCAAAAAGTAAACCCTAAATTTTCATAAAACAAATCTAAATCTGTCACAGAGACAATAGATGAAGTATGTATATATTTCATCTCTAACTGTTATAATTGTATAGTATAAACATAGAGGATTTTACGCATCAATATTTGCTACTATTTAATGTTTCAGGATTACCTCAAGTAGTAAAATAAAAGCTGGTTTTAATTAGAGACATATGATAGATGTACTGAACAGGAGAGCCTTAGGGAGAACACCAACATAAATTTTAAAATCAGCGATTAGGATGAGGAGGACAGGAACACACAAGAGTTAAGTAAATTGCAATTATACGACCAGTCTCAAACCAGAAGCATTTCAGCCTGAGCTAAAATGGTCATGTGAAATTTTAGCAGCGTGTTTTCTCATTCTAAAAGGTGATGCTTTGTGTAAGCAGCTGCGAATGTCTGAAATCCCTTCTAAGCCATGAGAAATAATTAGATCAGTTGACTCAGATACAACAGTGCTATTATTCACCGGCTGGACTTACTTGTGACACTGGAAAGGTCTAAATTTTTTTAGGTTTATGGGCCTGAAAATGAGACTGTTGTAGAAGATGCCACAGCCCTGAAAATGGTAAGTAATGGATCAGAGTCAGGTGATAAAACGTAATGTGAGGATTTGGTGATTAACTAGCACAAGCATCCTATTCCTTTAGGATTTTGCTTCCTGTATGCTTCCATCTGGCCTGTGTGCACCTCAGCAGGGAGCCCTAAATCCTGCTGGTTTTGTGTTTATAGCAGCATAACCCTTGATTCAGTGGCCTTTGATAGCTCCTCTCTGGCTACCACACACTGCACATGTGCAGGAGAGACACCAGCTGTGAAGACAAGCTGGCAGGGACTAAAGGCTAATGAGACTTTGTGTAGCTCCCAATTCTCACGTCAGTGAAGCGCTCCAGCAGCTCCTGCCAGCTTCAGCTCTGTCTTGCTGTGAAGCTCCCCTTTACTGCACTCACCTTCCCTTTCAGTGTCCTCTGCCTTTTCTGTGCCCAGCTAGTCAAGGCAAGCAGCTCAAGGATTAAATCACGTATATGGGGTGGGGTCTTTGGGAAACTGCAGTCAGGATGATATCTCTCAATAAGGCTGTGTATCCCTGGCATTTGGAAAACAGAAGGGTATACCATGCTTGTTTTAGATATAACCGTTTTCTATCTTTTCTCCTAAGTATCAACTACGGCAAGTGAACTTATGGGATTGTGTTAAGTGGATATATTTTATGGAACAGTAAGGCAGTTTTTAAAGGGAATATATTTTAAAGAACTTCTGAAATGGTTGCAACTTCCTTTAATTTCTTGGAATAGTTGGTGGAAAAATGTAACAATCTTGTGAAGAAGTTTTTAAGGATTATCATTATAGGACTGAATTTGGCAAACACTTATTTCTGTATACCATCAGCTCAGAAATCTGTTTCACATTTTGCATGTATTGTCTATGGCTGATGGATATTTTTTTATTTTCTCTGATATGAATTATATAGAATAAATGGGCTTTGTAGCAAGTGTGCTATGTAACATTGTAGCAACTTCAAATTTATCTCGTGAAAATTTTTTTTGTGATTCATGGTGAGATGCTCTGAGAAGTTGGAATACAAACCTTTTCTTCATGGTAAGAACTTTCATAGGAATACTCTTTTGACCTTGTACAATTCATATAAAAGTGTAGCTTTCAACCCGTAGATGTAGGTGGTTTCTAGTGATACCTGCCTGTCTGCTGATAATGTTTTGTACCCATGCAATGCAAATGAGAACTTCTCCCAGAGTCTGCTGTGAACTAAGAACAGAAAATAGTGACGGGCCTGTTGTGTATGCCAAAGAAAACTGCAAGAATACTAGTAGCTGGGGGAAGAGGCGAAAGAGGCAGAAGTGACACACAAGAGCTAAGTGTTGTCATTGTTGTAATTTGCTTCTGATTTTAGAGCTACTTATCATGACCAACAATTTACAAGAGGTTCGAACAAGTGGCCATCAGAGGATGCTTCAATAGAACAGCAGCAATGAGGTTTTGAAGGCAAATGTGCATTTTACCTATCCTACCACAGCTGCTGGAAAATTAACGTCAGTGCTAATAAAGAAAAAGTCCCTTGGAATACTGGGAAGCCGCAGAGTTAGAAATGTGTAAAATAAACCGCAAAAATAGAGGGGTCTAAATTAGCCTCCTAAGTTATTTTCAAACACCTAGCTACATGGCTTCTGTCTCCTTTTCTCTAAGCACTCTACAGCTCCCACTGACCCTTCTTTTATTTGCTCGCTTGAATTTAAAAGTTTCCACATATTTCAGTGTTTCAAAAATCTGACATTAAATTAGAATACTAAATGTAGAGTTATTATTTCAGTCATAACTGGACATTAAATACTAACAGAAGGGGAAAGCTGGCTCAATTTCATATCCACATCCATATGCATAAGAAAATGTTATATAGTAATTATGGCAGAGAAACATTTGAAACTATATTGAGAGGGATTTACAACTTTTTGATAGCAAGTTCAAATACAGTTAATGCTTTACAACTATGAAGACACAGAATTTCTTAATAAACATTAGAAATATGCAAAAATCATAAGGAATTTTCATAACTGCAGAACAGTTTAAAAAATTGTGTTATCAAGTGAACTTTTCCAGAACTGAAATGTCTTCTGCTCAAACTATGAACTGGGTGGTTGCATAGAAAACACAAAAGCTTTGTTAGTTGCTGTAATTAAAATAGCTAGAGTATTACAATGGAAGCATTTGTGTTTAGCAGTGATTTTCAAAGCTATTAGCTAAATGATTGCTGCAGTCTTCTGGCATCCACAGAAATGAGACCCTATTACATCACTATGCCAATTTCCCTTTTAACTCTTGATTCCTTCATGGAAAATGCTAGTATTTGCAGAATTCATCTGCTAACTGCAAATAAGAATTCCATTTTCTAAACAGTTACTTTTGAATTTACTGCTGTAAACATTGGACAAAAGGTAGTCTTTTCAAATTAACTGAGTTATCATATTCTAGGAAAGACCTTTGGAAATTTAATTATATTGAACTATGAAATATTGCATTTGATTGAGAAAGGTTATAAAGTGAGATGAATTGAAGGATCTGCTGTGGGATTGGATGGTAGATACTGGAGGTGGGGCTCTGTCTGTCAGACAGCTCTGGCTACAGCAGGAACAGCCCTAGGCAGAGAAGTCCCAGGAGAAAGTGAGAACAACCTGTTACCTGTGTCTACAACTATCAGTGAAGAAAGACTGGAGAGATGGGGGAAAATGGAGCTAACAGGCTTCTCCAAAATATTAAGGGATTTAGTACCTGTTGCCTTTTTTATGAAAAGGCATTCCTCCCCCATTCATTTCTGCATATAGCTGAACAAAGTAGCTACTTCCCCTGCTCTGCTCCTATGAATAGCAAGTTATTTTTACTACTCTGAGTTGTCCCTTTACAAAAGTGGAAATAGCTTTTAATGTTAGTAAATATTTTTAGAGCAGGTCAAGTGAGGATTAAGTGAATAAGCATTTATTAGCAGTTTCTTATCTAGATCCACTCGAGCAGCATGCTTCCTATTTTCCTTACTTGCTTTATAAAAACCACCTAGACATTACGTTATCACCCTGATATAACCTCCAGGTAATCTGCAGGAAGAATGGCAAAATGATGCCATTTTTGAGGAATGGCTACAGAGTACCAGTTTCAAGTTGAAAAAAATCTCTTAGATTTTGATAGTAACAGAGAATTCAGTGTATGAGATAAAAACGTGTAAGGCTTTCAGAGGGTGATTGGGTGGTGCTCTTTATTAGCCTTTATCAAGCGAAAGTCACGTATATATATAAGCACTGCATTGGTTGCAGCATGTGAAAGGAATGATAGGTGCACAAAACACACTTTAGAGTATCACTTCTACCTATGAGAAAATGAAGATGGAGGCAGGAGTAGGAATTCGCCAAATATTTGTTAAATCCGTACTGAGCTCAGTAAGAGTACTGAATTCAGTTTAGGAGTTACACCTGTTCAAGTGAGCCTGGAATTTCATATAAACTGACCATTTATCATCCTTCTCTCTCTCCATCTTGCAAAGTACATTCATGGCTAAATGAAGCTTTCTTTTTTTGCTGTTTTAATTTCCCTGTTTGTGCATTTCATTTGCTACATGTGCTACATTGCTTGATTTACCATAACAGTTTTGAAGATCACTTCCACCTAGACGAGGAGTATCTAGACTTCTCTGACAACCAGGACATATACTAAGGTAGAATTACTTTCATTTTGCTTGAATTTCCATAATTAAAGATAGATCAAGTCAAGACAAGAACAGAAAAATTAAGGCATTGAATTATAGTCCACAACTAATAAAAATTAGAAAGAATCTTTTTAATTGGTTGTAATTATGTCATTTTCATAATATTTAGGAGTGGACAATTTAACATAGGATTTGTCAGCAGATATGTCCCCACATGAAGGTTTAAAACTCCTCTGCTTGACAGAGTTAAAGTTAAGGGATGGGCCATTTTCCATGATAGAATATGCCACAATAGAACAGAGAATTCCAGTGTAAAAAACATAAACATCTGAAATAATTTGTGCAGTTTAACAGTAGTGTAATTTTCAGACCTGTGTTGGGTGAAAATGAAATTTTTCAAACATCTGTCAAAGGTTCATCTTGAAAACATGGATCAGAGACAAATATTATTAGTCTGCTCTGTTCTCATTTCAGTTTTTCTTGTGAATGTGCCCATCAGATTGTCTCATTGGTTTTGATTTTTTATAGGTGCTAAATGCTCTGATCTATTTTTATTGGACTCACATGAATGCTTCAGAACTTCTGTCAAGGAGAGATAAAAACAATGTGCCTCTGCTTTATTTTTTTTCCCCTCAATTTGATTATCTGGGCCCCTGTGTCTTAAGAATAAATGGTATAGGGTGGTATAATGCCCTGTAAAATAAAATGTGGTGGCCATTATTCCCACTCACTGTTAGAATTAGTATGAAATTATTAAGCTGTGTGCTGAAAAAAACCCTATCTACTACCTTATCCATACACTTAATCATGCACTGGTTCACAGTGCATTTTTCTATTAAAACTGGTTCAGTCATGACCATGAAGATCTTTCAGTAGAATCCTTTTTGCACTTGTACCATCCTTTCTTCTTGTTGCTTCTATCATATCTTAGGTATTCACCTTCTACACCAGTAACTTGTTCATGCTCCATAATGTTCCTGTTCTTCTCACCCAGGAAAGGTGCTGAGGATGGGAGATTCTTTTCTGTCTTTAGATCCATGCAAAATTGCAGGGACCCTGTGATAACTGGAAGGGTTTCTTCATGTATTAAATGCCCTGGATTTCAGGTCTCATGCAGTGTGAGTCTCTGGTCTAGTCGCTGCTGTTTGTTGCCACCGTCACCACAAGATTAAGGCTTTTGTGACTTCACCTTTGAGCTTTACTAATGTTTCAACAGTTGTCAAAATCCAGCACCCATTTTTTGCTCTCTATATATCTAGCTTAAAAATGCTGATTTAAAGGAAAACAGAGAAAAGAAATTTACAACATTTGGAAATAACTGCTATGTGTGCTGCTAATTATGCTGAGGTCAGACTGGGCTGAGTATATTGAATAACTCTGAAAAGGTGACATCATATAAAATATGTGCACTTCTCTGACCCTGCCACTGTTATTGCAGGTAATGTTTTGGGACTGAAAAGTCATTACAGTCATGCTGAATAATCTTGCTAGAGGGCTGCCTTGTGCCACTTCCATCTTGATCCGTTCTCATGTGTAAATGCATAGAGCTTTCTAATCCCTACACTTCCATAGATTATTTGTAAAACTTATGCAGGTACAAGCCTACAGTTACAAACCTAGCTAATTCCTTAATTTCTGGCTCTTCACCTGAGCAAACATAACACAGAAATCAGAAATGTTTTATTAGTTTCCTGATCTGACATTTTTTACATTCAAGATGGTGAATAAGTTCAACTCTGAGTGATTGTTCCCCAAGTGTATCTCTTTCATTTATATCAGTGATGGTCTTCTGAAGATGTCAAATTGGAAGCCTTTTAGATATTTAGCTAGTTTACAATCATTTGGTAAATGTCAAAGGATGAAGGCTGCAACTGGATCAGCAGGGCAGAGAGCCAAAAGGGCAGAACAGAAAACAATTTAAAACCTGTAACTTGTAACCCCTGAGTAGCTTCTCCAAACAGACTTTTTTTTTCTTTGAAATGCCAGCATCAAATTCAGTAATTCCTTTCATGTTCTTGTGTTCAACCAAAATGTATAATGGCTTGTGGTGTTGAAAACCCCAATCAAAATTGCATTTAAAAGAAAAATATGAGCAATTCTTCATACACAGGTCACATTCTGTATGCAAAAGTATGGAGCATTAAGTAAAGTTCAAATTACAAATGTGTTTCACAAGTCAAACTTCTCCTGTATGTGGTTGGGCACATCTGTTATGAATAAAAAGTTTCATAAATCACTGAAGATGGGAAAAAAATGAGCATTCTCAGATCTCTCAAAAAACGTATTAAATCTCTTTACATTCAGTGAATGGTGTTAATTTTCAAAATTCAGTGTTTCTATTGCTGCCTTTATCCATACATAAAATCTACAGTGGTGCCTTGTGTTTGTGGCTTTCACATCTCTGTTTAGCTCCTGGCACTCAATTAGTTGGTAGAAAACATTAAACAAGAGGGAAGGATAGAGTAAGACAAAAATGACGGAGTCATCTTTCTGACGTTGGTAATGTGCTGTCATCTGCTTATACCTTTTACTCTTAAAAAGTGGAAACAACTTGAGATAAATACTTGAGTTTATAGAAATTATACAGACAAAATTTGGTTATTACAATGCTTATCTTGTGTACTTGACATGAAATACTTAAAGGTAGCTATGTACTCCCTATTTATTCCAGTTCATGGGGTACTTACGGTCCCTTCTTTATCTTATCACAGTTCTTGTGGCTATCTTTCCCAGTAGCTAGAAGAAACTACTAAGCCAGGCTGAAATTTTTGAGGGTAAAATAGCTCTATCTGAAATCCAGCTCTGTCTTACTACAGCTTATAAGCAGTATCATAGATGATATGGGTGACACAGGAAATTTTGCTGCAGCAGCACACTGTCATACTGAGTAGCAGAAATTTCTAAGACGCTGAGACCAGAACATAATTAAATCAATTCTCTGCAATGAATCCTAGGTACAAACAAAATGGTTCCATGAAGATCTTGAAAACCTGTCAACAAAAAGAGTTAGGCATTCAACAAGCTCTGAGGAGGGTCACAGAGGTCACACAAAATCTTCCCTTGCTTTTGCTATGAGTAATTCTGCAGAATGTATCCTGGCCTGTGAAAAAAGTTTGGTGTTTCTGCAGGGCATCAGGCTCTGTATCCAGTCAGACTACTGTCAGCACTACAGGGTGTCCACAAGTGGTGTCCTTAAACAGCATTGCTAATGTTCTCAAAATCCATTTTTTGAAACCAAACCTGTCTAAAAATGAGAATTTCTTCTTCCCACTTTTTCATCAATCATTCAATTAGCGTTAGAGAAAGTTCTAAAAGAACTGTGTTTCATTAACGCATCCCATAATTGTGCAGAAGGATAAAGCCATGAAACGTTTGGTTAAATCATGACATGCTGTAGAATTTGGAAACAACTCTACCTTGTAACAGTCTGTTTATCCTGAGATAGTACTGAAATAAAAATCCTGGATGTGTCTCCTTGCTTGAAAATGGCTTCTAAAAACACATTAATCTCTTTCTTTATATCTATAGTTCTGTTAAGGAAACAAGGGACAAAGAGGAAAACATTTGGAAAAGTTCATTATCCAAAATTCTAGCCTGAGATATTTTATATGTTTTATTATAACAATTCTGTGCATATGACCCACAGACTAGGCTTCAAAAATTACTAGCGATCACATTTTTTTTCAGGCATGGCAAGATCAATGTAGAGGTATTACCTGATTGCATTTATGCAGGCTCAACAGTTCATATACTGTACAGCACTCCAGTCCCATGGGATATAAAAGTAACATAGTCTTGGTGCAATCAGTGCTGTCAAGAGATTTGTAAAAAGAAAGTCTCAGAGCTTGGGGACTAAAACAGGTGTTCATGGTAAGGCTGTTATTAAACTGGTGGAGAAGAAATTGGGAGGAATTCAATATATTTAGTATATATAAGCCCCCCCCCCCAACTTCCCCATTCTTCCAGCAATGAAACCCCAAACCAGGTCACTCAGAGGTAGAGATCACCCCCCATGCAATGTTAGCACTGTATTTAAGGGCTGAAGAACATGGGCACGGAGCGTACAGAAGGACCAAGCAAGGTACCGGCTCTTCCAGGCACGTGTCTAAGCGAGTGAAACTGAGCTATTTACTACAGGCTGTTTAATATTTCCCTAAGCTATCTTCTCATTCCAACACTAGTCCTACGTACTTGACCTCTGTAGTTTACTTGGATGTTGAAGGCAAACGTACTTTGTCAGGCATGATTAAAAAGTCAGAAGTCATCACTGAAACACTTAATTCATGAATAACTTCAATCTACCTGTGGGGTATGCAGTAAACTTCATGTTCAATATTGCATATCTTTTAGTAGCTAAGGATGATTTTTAAAATCATATTTTGATCCTGAACTAAATTTTTTTAAAAGATGCAGTGTCTCTGAATCAGCTCTACCTGGACATGTCATCAACTAGTCCAAGTACAGCCTTTGACTGGAGGACAGAGATGTATTCCAGAAAATAAGTGAATTTGCTTTTCACCGATGAATGAATGTTAATTACTACTGATAGTTCTTTGACTTATGAGGAAGTTCTCTAGTTGCTGACAGTAAACTGTCAACACAACACACCATTCAAAAGATGTAGATATTGGAGAATATTTTACAACTGCTTCAAAAATAAAACTTTTTTAATGCATTCATAAATGTGAAAATACAGAAAATGACAAGGTGGCCTCTGAAGAAGTAATCAAAGGATACCAGTGTTATCAACAGGGAATTTACAGGTAATTTTAAAGTACATGTTTTCATTTCCCAAGATTCCATAAATGACTTGATACATCTAGTTTGAGATTGAGTTGCATGTAATGCCAATAACACACTAGTTTATCCCTCAGCTGAAGAAACAAAAATTGGCAGCTAAAAATGTTTCACTCCGTGGCCACTGGCATCTTTAATCACATGTATGTCAAAATGTTTCTCAGCTTTCTGGCTGCACAAGAGAGAATGGAAACTTCTGTTATTCTAAAGACAGCAGTGAAGGTACAGTAGCAACATTTGGCAAACTTAGGAAAAGAACTACACCACATTTATTGAATTCTCAAATGTAAGCTCTTGGACACTGATTACTTTAGAAATGAACGTAACATTAAAATTACTACCTGTCCATACTATTAATGTGCTGCATTTTGAATTGCCCATGTTGAAAAATACAACAACAAATATTATAGATTATAAAATAATTTTTTCCAGCTCAAAGAGATGCAGAATGCTGGCACCATGATTATACTAAATTTTAATTCAGATATTGGGTGTTTGTAGACTTCTTTCCACTACAAATTTTTACACCAGGAATCATTGCAGAGAACACTGTTAATACTTAGAAAGACACAACTTATTTTTAACATTTTGATGATAGAAACAACAGTTTCTAGATCTTGAACATGAGAATACAGAGATGTCTATTAATTTTAATAAAAGACAAGTCATGTGGTTTCCATTATTAGAGTGAAAGAGCAATTAGTCTTACATTTCAGTTCCACAGTGTTTGCAAAATAGGTAAGAGGGGAGCTTTATCATCTCATAGGAAGTTGGTGGGGTTGCATTCCTCAGCAGTATGTCTGGAAACTGGGAGAAATTAGGCAAGTGGCCAATGTCAGATCTGTGTTAAATCAGGACTTTGATCAAAGTGGTGTTACTGCAGAGCAGAACTCTATCAGTTCTAGATCAGGAGATGTGTTTGGAAAATTAGCAGGAAGATAATGACATGAAACCTCTAACTAACTACAACTTGCAAGGACTTTTTCTGAGGCATATCCAATCAATTGTTAAATTAATTGAGACCATTTATGGATGCAAACTACTGCACTGATTATGAGCACTATAGTAGCATTTCCTACTTGTGTGTGACTGGCAAGATGGAGAGGAGGCAGGAAGCATGGTCCAGTACTAACATCCATACAAAAAACAGGGCCAAGTACACACATGCACACACACTGGCTTTTCTATTCATTACTACTGTTGCATGATCACTGATCATTTAATAGACAATGAGAAAATACTCTGAAATCCATTCAGACTATAGAAACAGACACCTGTGAAAGAAAATATAGAAATTTAATATGAAATTGAACTAGTTTCATTCACTCCTCTGTTCCCCTCACTGCCACCCCCAGAACAGATCTGCCTAAGTTTTTACCTGTTTTGGGAAGAGGACAAAAAAAAAGATTGTCTTTCATTTAGAAGTCTCATTGTTATTTTTAGCCACTTGTGAGAAGAC
Organism: Oxyruncus cristatus; assembly: GCA_013399855.1. NCBI lineage: Eukaryota > Metazoa > Chordata > Aves > Passeriformes > Cotingidae > Oxyruncus > Oxyruncus cristatus. The sequence goes on from VXAY01002648.1 coordinate 1,538,690, forward strand.
TATTTAAAATAAGTGTTCTTTTCCCTTCAGCTACCGCATAAGACTGTCATAAAATTTCCTCCATATACCATGTAGTGGTAGGAGTCTGAGCAGGGGTCTGAGTTGCTGAGCAACCGTGTTTCTTATTAGATGTAATTCAACTTTTAACTAATAGAAAGAACTGCTGATGAACTGACCAGAGAAGAAAAAGCAAAAGAACAGGAACTACTAAATACTGAATCAAGTATCTATAATAATAACAACCAATTTTGACATATAAGTAATGAATATTTGTAAGCAAAAATAACCCCTCCTTATTAATTGTATCTTAAAAGCTTTCCTGCCTTTGAAAACTGCTTTTGTTCCATCACTGTGCTTATGAAGCTTTCATAATACTGCCTTGTTGGGCCAGAACATTGCCTAAGAAACAAATGATAATGGGCTAAATCATGTGGGCATTTACATATGTCAGACTTGCATACAAGTTGTTAGTAAATGTAGAATATTCCTGATACTCACTAATTATATTACAGTTGCCTTTAGAGGTCTCTTCAAAGCCTGCTAAGGCACCTGTGAGGAAGGAATAGAGAAACTGTCATGCTGTGTGAGCGCTGCTTTGATTCTACTCATCGTATTTGCAGCAGCAAACTGAGCATTTGCCCAGGGCAATTAATCGTTGTAGCCCTTCTGATTGCTCTGCTTTCCTGAAGCTATGGGAAATCATGAGCCTGGAGAATCCTGGATTTTGGAGTGCTTGTATTTTGGTGGATAAGGTTCTCGTCCAAGGAATTCACAAAAGCAATGACTTTGCAAAAAGGGAAAAACTGTCTTGCTAGAGTCCTACTCTGGGGAAAACTATACCAAGAATGAAATGCTAAAAATGAATGGATGAAGAAAGATTTTTATTCATATTCAGAATATGTGCCTTGTTGAACTGAATCCATGACCCTGCTTCCCAGAGACACATAAATTTATACAGCTGCCAACAGTGTGCTACTTTTCTGTCAACCACTTCCCAGGGTGTGGCACAACCTTAGTACAGGGCACAGCTTTCAGATCTCAGCTCTGCTGGCTGATGTAGCCCATGTAGGCAAGCACAGGGAAGAGCAGATTTAATTTTGTGAGATCCAAAGACCATCTATGTTTAGTCACTAAATGATGGCTGTTGTCACAGAACTTATTCATTGACTGTGAACGATGACCGGGAAGACAAATTTGGAAATAATAACTTACTCTTGGAAACACAGAATCAGCTTCTAAAAAAGGTATTCTGGTGTGGTGGTGGCAATTTAAGCCTTCAATTTAAGCCTGTACTCAGTAGTGGTCAGAATTATGAGTGTCACAAACCCTTGAATATTGAAGGCAATTTACAAACTAATTGTGGTAATTCTTAGGCTGATTTAGCAGCTTGACAAATGCTTCTGTTCTTTACTCTTCATAAATGTGTGTATGTACAGAAATTGTTAATAGTCACTGAGCAGCCATCCGAAGAGATGTTCTGGATATGTAATAGGGTTGTTATTCTATCCAAATTAGTTTAATTTGTATTTCTGGTGGCAATCCATCAACTTGCATTAATTTCCTCTGAAGGCAAGGGAATTTTCAGTCTGTTTCTTTTTTCTTCCCCTATTTTCTGCTTGCTGGCACAGAAAAAGAACTTCAGGGGGGTTGGTTTTGTTTGCTTTTTAAACTAAACACAAGCCATTTTGGATAAAAAAATTTGCACCTGAATTTACCAGAATAAGTGACTTATTTCTTAGTAAACATGACTGTTCCATAAGCTCTATTACCCAGGATTTTTTACTGGGAACAGAAGCTGAAAGAGATGAAGAAATCATATGTGTTTTTTTTTTCTGAAAAATTGATTAATATATTTGGTCATTTTGCTATCATACTTATTAGATGAATTTGGCTATTAGCAATCAGGCTTCAGGTCTGACATGCATGTTGCTAAAAAGGATGAAAAATGTTTTTTCTCATGACTGTTGAAAGATATCTTTAGTAGTTGTTACTTGGATAACTTGAAACTGCTGTATGAAATTAATGTAGTGTGAATTGAATTATAATTTTTATTTGTCAAGCTAGTAAGCAGGAATTGGAATCAGCTTGTCATATAAAAACAAAAATTGTGAGCAAAACACTTATTCAATAAACAGTAATTATTAAGAAAGCAAAGACCTTACTCCTGTCATGTGTTGTGACACAGAACCATTTTTTCATGGAACTGAGTCTGTGAGCTAAAGAGGAAAAAAGCTCAACTCCTGTAATAGCAAAAAAACATTGTGTCCTTAACATATACAAAAATACCATGATACTGAAGAGAATATTAAACTTAAGGAGAAGGAAACCATGTTCATCATTCATATCCCTCCTAAGGAAACTCTGCTATAATTGCAGTTCTTACTAGAGTTAAGCCCAAAATAGTACTAACAATGGAAGTGTCACTTTTTCCCTTGAGCATACAAAGGCTCTAAATGCCACATAAAGCAGGGTGCTGAAAATGGAAACTGTAACCATGGGATTTTTTGACCTTTCATCTATTCTTGTTTTGCTCTTGGCAAAGCTTTAAAGCATGGCCAACTTATATCTGCATTTAACTGTGGGTTAATAGGAAAAATGTGCAAGGACGTTGATAGCATAACTGAAATAAATTGAAGTGCATCTTATCAGTAAAATACTCTTGTTTCTGCTTATTTTGGATTGGAGAAGGTACAGGGACTTCCTGCAGGTGCTTTAATCTTTTCCGATAGCCAGTATGAAGTCCTATCTGAAAAGTGTTAAATACTTGCTAGAGTTTTGTACTTGTGTGTGCACATTTCTATCATCATGCATTGCATTATCTATTCACTGTACAGAACAAATAGATAAGGAAGTTCAGCTTTAATGGAATTTAGGAATTTTATGGTCAAAAGCACTTCACAGATCGTCCTTTCTCAGGGCAGCAAAAATATAGGCAGCCTCCAAGAGTTCTCAAATGTATTGTTGGAAGCTCCTTCATTGGATGGATTCTTACAGTTGCCCTGGGAGCAAACTGTAGCATACAATTCACCAAACTACTCTCTTCATTCTCCAAACATTACTGTGCTAAGAGTTACTGGTACCCCATTGGTACCAATAAATGAACCTGAAGTTCCAAGGGCAACTGAAAGTGTATTTTCTTTCTGGTGTAGGCTTTCAGGTCTTGGAAAACAGGGATGATACTGAAGAGGCTGAAAAGGTGTCATGAGCAACTGAACGTTATGGAAGTTATCTGTGAGCCAATACAGGCTTTCATTCATCCCTGAGCTTATCTCAAGTATACCCATTGTCAGCAAGATGGCAGAAGGATACTGCAGTTAGGAGTATTATTAATATATCCCACTTAGATGGAAATTTGTTGTGTGTGTGGTCCCCCCACTGAGCAAACAGCAGTAAGTGGGAGAATGAATAAGTTCATTGCTGAGAATTAACCTGAATTAGGTCAGAAAAAGGAATTTTTAGCATCTGATTTAGAACTGAATTTATATAATGCGTACTGAAAGTTGGAGAACTATAAAGGAGCTTGTTTTATTAAAAACTGTGTTGCCCAAGAAAACAATGGACTGTCAAAATGCTCATGTGGATTTAAATCATGTTTATACTGGATAGTATCAAGGAGAAAAACAAAGGTCTCCAAGCAGAAATCACACTTTTTATAATAAAAGTCATTTCCCAGGAAAGATTCATTATAGAATATTAATAATGGAAAACCCCTTCTAATTACAAAAGTACCCCCCTAAAAAGACAGTTACCTTGATAATCAGAAAAGAAACATGGGCATCTGGAATTAATTTTCTCAAGTGTATTGTAAAAGCTGTTGTGAAAGCAGAGAGTGCTAAAGGAGTTACCTCTTTCAAATTCTTGCTAAACAATGATATTTTCATTACAAAAATAGGAAAAGGGCTTTGTCTTTAATTTTGAATGTGTTCCTTGTTCACACTGAAAAGGTTAACTCTGGCCAGCATGGGAATCACCTACGGAATTACTTGCTTAAAATGCTCTTATCAATATTAAAATATTTCAAGAATAATAAATTTTATTAACTATTTAGAAATCATGTAAGTTTTACCTTTTCATTAAGTCAAGGAGCAGAAAAACTTGTAATGCATAAGCCTTAGCTTGTGTCCTTTTCTATTGTTGAATAAGAGTACACAGTAGCTTTTAAGTAGTAGAAAATAAATATATAACTAGGCAATGCATTTCTTAGCTGTTTCAGGCCTTCTTGCACATTTCCATGACACAATGTCTGCAAGTACAATGGCATAATGCCCACTGGGGAAAAGACTGGAATGCTATTTGTTCCCAAAACTGCATTTCCTTGTAAGGGAACAAGCTCTAACTTGGCAAACAGTTTCCAACCTTTCACTGCATTTTCAGATAAAATCAAGGTTGTCTTTTTTTATTATTATTTTTATTTATTTTTCTTTTTTTTTTTAAGATCTGAGGATTAGGAAAGGGAAAATAAACATCTTTCTGTTGCTGGAAATACTGAACACAAAGGAGATTCTTGCAGAGATCTGAAAAAGTTCATTCTTACTGGTTAATAAACAAGCCATGTCAAGAGTAATTTCTTAATTTATATAGATAGTTACATATTTAACCCTAATAATTACTTCAAGGACTCCTAATAAAATGCATCCTAAAGCTGCATTGGTACAGTGTAACACAGAGCTTCAATGATAAGAGAAAGCATACAATCTACTAATGGATGCTGCTCTATAAATGTTTACAGGATAATAAACACCAGACTTAATTGCATGGTCTGACAAAATATTTATTAAATTCACTGCAGCTGACTAGTATTGCTTCCAGCAATTCCAGAAATGGCCTTGTAGGAAAGAGCTGAAAAATTTTATACTACGTTGATTGATACTGCCTCTGAATTTAGATCCAAAGTAACCGTTTAAGCATTTGTTAAATGCTTAACGTTATACTCCTTGCAGGAAATATTCCCAAGGCCTAGGACAAAACCATAACATGACATGAAGCATCATCTAGTTTCTTTGAAGGTTAGGATTTTCAGTAATGTTACTTGAACAAAAAAATAATTTGGCTAGACTTTTAAAACAGCTTCTCCCTTTTGCTCTGTAACTGCTCTTTATGGCAAAGGGAAGATTTTAAAGACAGATAAGATTCCAGAGAGGAGGAAAGAAAAATGACGGAAACTAGTTCCTGTTTTTAGAGCAACAGTAGGTGAAAAAAAACCAAACAAACAAAAAAACACCCCAGAAGCAGGGGAGAGTAATCCAAGGGAGCAGTGCTAAGGAGCAGACTAAAAACCAATAAAAAAAATCTGTGATTGGAAGACTGGAAAATAAATTTAGGAAATAAAACTTAATGGGAGAAAAGGTTCTGGCCTTGAATTGGGCTGAAAAATGAAAAGGTGAGGTCTCAGCTGTCAGAAACATGGATTATGAAATTCTGGTGAAGCAAGTAAAGCAAGCCATTGGTCTCACACCTACCCTCCTGCCTCAACTGTTACTCTTGCTGTATCTCTTTCCTCTTTTGTAGGCATGCAATATCTCCAGACTTTGTAAGCAAGCTAAAGGGTCTCTATTTTTGCTTGGAGAGAAGACATTCAACATATGACTTAGATGAAATAAGAATCAGCCAGACACAAAGCCTGGAAAAAGCTGATAATTGCTTAGATCTGCCTGTCATTGTTGTTGAAAGCTGGGCCTGAGCCCTCTCCTGGGCACACCTTGAGCAGTATAGTGATACAGCAGGCTGCAGGGGGTCTGTGTTCCACATTTAAAGTTAATCTGTACAGATTTGTAAGGTTTCCATGGAAATGAGGAGTTTGCATGATCTCTCAGTGCTGCTTCAATATCTGTCTGTATTCTAACACATAAAATCCATCCATGAAGAAAGCAAATAGAAAGTTCTCAAACATCTCAAGGTCTCCTAATGTTCAGTCCTATACCTTCCATGTCCTTAGCTTGCGGCTGCATGTATACAAAAATAGCCCTTGAAAAGTTTACCTAATGAATCAGTTCAGTGAAAAAAACACTTTACAAAGGGGCATACAAACCCTTTATTAGCCATTTTTTCCTAATAAAGGAAAGACAAATCTTTAGGAAACATCTGGCTTCCCAGAATCTGTAGGAAGTTGGTTAACTCCCTCTATAGCAGCTTAAGAAGTACTTGTTAGCTTAAATAGCAGTATTTTAATAAAGCACTAGGCATCATCTTGCTCAGGGAAATTGCACTGACAGATAAGATACTCATGAAAAATGAACATGTTTACTCAGTGTGCCTAAAGCTGTTGCAGTGGGGAAAATAGTGTTAAATAAATGTGATGATACTGAGAAGTGTGAGCTGATACTGAACACAATACAGCTAAACTTCAACTGGGCAAATAGCCCAAGCTACCACCTCTGTTTACAGCTAAACCTTTGCAAAGACAACATTTGAATTCAGCCCTACTCAATTATGTATAATTAATACAAAATTAAGTACAGATGTGTGTGGGGGAGAAGGTATGGGATGCTGAAAAAGGGCAATTTCTGATTTTCATCCAGAAAGAGACAGCAGAAAAGCTCTGGTTTTAAACTGTATTTCAGAAGTTTGAAAAAAATGCTGTCTTTTTGGCAAGACAGTCGTTTAACAGCTGAACCATGGAAGAAGTTCCAAAAGGCACTTCACAGCTGGAAGGCTAGCTAAATCTGTTAGGTTCCGGCCAGACTTCAGAAAGAACCCAGTTTTACGATGTTTGCTGCCATCTAGTGCCTTTATTTCTGTTTCCACCCTTTGAAAAAATGGCCGTCTTGGTTCACAAATTATTTCAGAGGATGAAGTGGGTATGAGCACGCTATTCTTAAGCTGACACTGCAGAGAAACACCAACTAATGATGCTTCCCATAACTTCAAGGGCTTGATGGTGTCGAATTAGGATGGAAGGTCCTTTGAAGTGGTAACTGCAAGGCTCTGCTGATGAGTCTTGTTTTATTGCAGCACAATGACAAGAAATACCATTTCATGCAGATTGGAAAGGGATATTAGAACTTACGAATCGATTTCAATTTTTAATATGGCTGTTGGAAAAAAACCCCTAAATTGAGTGGTGTGGTTTGGACTCGACCAAACCACCACATTGAGTGACATTTGGGAGCATCCCAAAATTTGGAGACATGCAAATAAACAAACACCTAAAATCACTGCCTATCAGCTAAATCAAAATGAGGGTGTCTTGCCACAAAATAGCTTCAATTTTGCCCCCTATTATTGTCATCTTGGTCATAAAACTTGATTTGCAGCTGGAATTTAGCCTACAGGTAATACATCACCAAAAGAACACTAATAATTTGCAAATTCTGCAATAACAATATCCTCCTTAATTTCATAGAAGTATCAGCTGATAGGTTCCTTGCTATAAATGGCACATACATTCACTACTTTGTCCTCTGTTTGCACCATATAAGAAAACATCTTTTAAAACAATTTTTAACCTCCAGAAATATTTTCATTTATACTGACTTTGGGGAAATGCAACATTTTAGTAAGTGCTAATAGACCATTGTCAAAGTATTTATTAGCTTCAAAGTCAAGGATCAGAAGTCTCTGAAAAAGGGGAAATTGGATCTGCATGTAAGCTTGTAGCTCTTGTAGGACTCAAGTCAAATAAGGTAAATAGTGACCCTAAACTCAAATGGGTTGTGTATTCACATCAGTTTTGCTGATGTGGAAGCCAGCGTTTGCAAAGCCAACATAACTCCCTGCATCCAACATCATGGTGCTGTATGTTCAGCACCCAGCACTAAAGGTGTGCTGTTGAATCTTCTCTCCTTTCTGGCCTCTTTTTCGGATTTCCCTCTGTCAAAGGGTTCCATTTACCCTCACGCACCTGTGAGTCTCTCCCTTCTATTGCTTGCAGTTTGTTTTCCCCATTTTTCAGTCTTATCACTGTACACCAAAGCAAGAATTTTCCCCCCATTGCAGTGTGAGGCAGTCCAGAGCTTTCCTCTTCCAGCCCTGATGCCCAGCACCATGTTGTAACTGTGAGGAAAATCTGGCCTCATCCAGACTGCACCGTGCTGTCTCTGACTGCTGACTGAACACACACAAGCTACCCAGTCACACCATGGAGCTCTGGGGGGACTGAAGGTGCCTGACAGTTTTCCCTATGTTTCCCCAGTTCAGTATTTGGCAGCTACCTCTGAACCTATACCAACAGCCATTTCTGAAGAGTAAAAACAGTCAAATGTGTGGAAGAGAACACATTTAACTCTGGAGAAATATTTGTCTTGGGTTCCTACTTCAGAGGATGAAGTCGACACCTTTAGCAAAATGATACAAAAAAAATGGTTTTGTTAAGTGAAAGAAATTATATGTGACCTCATTTTTAGGAGTATTAGACTGTCTTTGCACATATGAGTCCAATGAATATCATTTTACAGTTACTGCAACAGCAACAATTGAGTAACAAAAATCCTGTTACACTGCAAGATCAGAATCTATGGCCATAATTTACAATAACCCTTTAAAAAAAAATGTTAATTAGAATTCCTAAATCCTTTCAGAGTTTCAAGGTTTTTTGCTTTAAAAGTCTTGCTATACCAACTCTTAAATCTTACCTGAAAACATTTCAGACATTTATAGATTTAGTAATATGCACCATCACTATCAACAGAGCAAAGCTGAAAAATACTCTGGCTGAGAATCCTTCTGTAAGTATTTTTAGTATCTAATAAAATGATTGATAATACAAGATTATTATGGCAGAAAGGTTTTCTGAAGAATCACTAAAATAATCTCAGTTTATATTGACTGTTCGTGAAATGAGCACAAATGTAACATGCTGCCCAAGTATGTATGTAATTATAATAAACATAAGAAATCAAAACTGAGACTTCAAGGATCTATCTGGAACATAAATTTACCTGAAAAGGATGGTACTCAAAAAGCGTGTTTGCAACTGGAAAATAACTGTCCCCAGTTGTCTATTCATGACACAGGAGGGTATATATGAACTCTGGAGACCTCTGGTTAATGGGTGCTACTACTTCAGCACAGCTCTTCAGCAGAGGCCAGACATAAACAAATGCTGGCATAAAAAATTTTTATTTAATGATGTAAGAAGATGTGCACACATAATATTTTATACAGGAGAAATAGGGCCAGAGCCACGGAAACAGTTCTGTTTACCATATGAGACTCATGTAGCTAGGGCAAACTGAGCAATAAAAGCAATCTTGCTGAATAGGAGTAATTTGCCCTAAATCAAATGATCACTGTTACATTGCATTATTAATGCAATTAGTGTCTGTTCTTACTTAGTGCATGTTAATGCAGATTACAATTAGAGATTAATTATTCATATTATGGATGTCTATTTTTGTAAGTCAAAGCTGTTCTAGAGTAATGACACGCAAAAATACAAATCCCATTAATTTGCATTCATTTGCAAACGATAAGGTTTCTTTTAAAGGTAGTCCTTTTCTGTGTACTTTACTTCAACTGACTAGGTACCAATTTATGCACTGCCTTTTATGGTTTGGTTAAGGTGGTTAACTTTTAAAAGCTATATTCACAAATGTAGTTGTGGCCTAATTTCCACTTAAGAAGCATTCCTAAGGCTTGCACATGCCTCATGAACACTTCTGTATCTTTATTGCTCATGGTTTTGGAATTATTTAGCTAGTCAGTTTAACCTCAAAATTCTTAAGAGGATACTTGCATTGGGCCAGTCCTGGTTGCCTGTGAATTTCATCTTATACAATATGCTACTGACAGAATAAGTATACCCTTTATTTGTACTCCTATTTAAGCTCACTTAAAACATTTGGAATAATATTGCATTTTGGGGACAGCCTTTCCTACTGAAATCTGTACAACTGCTATTTGTGCCTCATCAACAATTTTGAGCAAGGGCCTGGAGTGTTATATGTATCTCAACTTATCCTTGCAGATCTGGATTAGAGCAGGCTTTGCTTTAAGTTGATCAGGAAACTTGCTGCTTCACAGAGTATGTGTGGGTATAGTCACGTGAATGATAACAGTACTTGAAAACTATAGCCAGGGCAGGTTCTTTAAACTTCCCTCAAGCCTGTCAAAATTAAGCATCTCTTTTAACACAGAACCATCCTACCCAGACATGCTGTAAATACCCAGCACAAATAGCGAGGACACAGTCACGAGGGAGGTTAATATTTTGGGGAAAGTAAGCATATCCAGATGATTCCAATAAGGGTCAGATTCTACAGCTTTTCTCTATCTATAAACAAGAAAAAGATGAAGCACAAGTTTTGAGAGCCTTTCTAGTGTAACTACTCGCTAAATACTGTCTATTCTGATTCTCAAGCATCTGTTCCTAATCAGCTCTAAGCACCAACATGCCCCTTTTTGTTAGCATGTCTGCTAGTGTATTTAGAAAGTCTGCTGAAAAAAAGGGCCTTGAGAGCACAGGTACTTCTCCCTAAGATGATATTCACACTTAAATGCTGGGGAAAAGGGTTTCTCAATTCCAAAACCTACTACAATTGGTTATCAATACTCAATTTTTGCTTTCAGTTTCTGTGGTACATCATTTGCAGAGAGAAAATTAGTTTTTAAATCTTTCCCTGAAGCCCTATGCTATTACATTAATTGGTCATAATATTAAAAAATTGTCAATCCAAAAGGTGGAGGGAGATTGAATATCATAACTTGAAAATGCAAGGCATTTGATGGGCTCCTTTATATCTCTCCCATGAGTACAAGTACTTATTTTCATCTCTGACCTTCTTCTTTCTTCTGTCCTTGTGTATGCTTCTTTCTCTGCACACAACCCACTCCCAAACCCTTTTCCTCATTTTACTGATCTCATTTACAGGAATGCTGCATATTTGACCTGCAACGGTTTGGATTGACCAGAAGTTTGTCAGCTTTGCTGTGATTGGTTAGATAGCTCTTGTCTGGAAGGGAATGAAGAAATGTGGGTGAGACATTACTCTCTCTGGACTATTCGTATAATTCTAAGTTCACCTGGCAAATTCTCTAAAAAGATGCCTTAATGACTAAAAATATATAGATGAGAGAGTGCTGAGATGAGACTCCTCTTTAAACATATCAGAATTTATATATACTCATATATATTTTTTGTTACCCCTCTTACTGTAATTTGATGAAGCCTGAAACTGAATTGTTTTGGTCTGCTGAAAATACCACTTCAAACTTTTTCAGTAGAACCAGGTGTTTGTTTTTAGCTGTTCTGGATGTGCAGATCCTCTCATTTGTGTTTAGGAGAGCACTTGGTGGAATTTCTTAAACCTCTGCATTAGAGATATAAAATGTACAAAATGTAACTCTCAAAAGGAACTTAGACTCTGTGCCTTAACCAGGATTTTTTTTCATTAAAATAATCTGCAACGTCAAGTATTTAGGAAAACTTTACTGCTCCAAATACAATTCTTGAATTGCAGCCAGTAAGCAGCTGCTAGTACTTTTGTTGAGAGGAGCATTTTAACCAATTTCAGGATATGAGTCACCGAGGTGATAATCACTCACCTCAGGCAACTTGTTTATTGTGGAAAGTGATTCAAGCAGCAAAAGAGAGCCCTGAAGAAAATCCATTGCAAGCTGGGGGTCACAGGCCTGCAGCAGCCATATGTCCCAGCTTACAGAGACAGTCATGGCCTTGTTTTGTGGCTGTGGTGCAGGTGGATTCAGAGACCCCTGACTAACGTCCTGCACCATCTGGTGCAGGTTTCTTACCAGGAGGCAGCTTTCAGAGGGTAGTTCCTCTGGCTGGATCAGGGTGACAGAAGGCACTGAGAAGAGGCAGCTACATAGGCTGCCTTTACACTTTGGAAACCAAATAAAGGAGTCAACTGAAATATTATGACAAGTTCAGTCTTATAATTAGATATAAAATGGTGTCTGTATTTTGGATTCCTGATAATGGAAGCCAAAATGTTTTCTTGAGCACTAGAGGGCACTGCAGCACTGAGGAAAAAACATGCTTCAAAATGACATTCCAGAAACTAATGACTGTTTGCAGAAATAAGGAGGGGCTGGGGGGATCAGAAGGCAGCAGAGCACCAATCATTCATTACTGAACTGGCACATTTAGTTTCCTTTCAGCTGGAAGTGTTACGACTTTATATAGCCCTGCAAAGGGCACGACAAACCTCTATATAGGCAGACTGTGTAGATTCAGATATGTGCCTAACATTCCCTTTTTAAATAAGCTCATTTTCCTTGAGTACTTGAATTGATTTTTTTTTTTTTTTAAGGTATTACAGTATGTTTGAGAATTCAGTGAACAAAATACACAGTTAACTCTGCCCACCCAAAATACAGATCCTGGTAGACTGGGAAAGGGTTCTTAGTTTTGCAGTTTCAGTGTGTTAATCAATTGGTCCACAATATAAACCTCAATTAGATTGTTCTTTGTTTAGCTCAATAATGGTTTCCTAAAAACCAGGACTGAATGTCACACTACTTCTTTATTCCTTCTCCTGACAAGTCTTTTAGCTCTTTATGAGCAGCTCAGTTTCTCTACATTTAAGGGAAGGAGAGAATCTCATTAGAGGTGATGGCTCTCTCCTGCTTAAGAAAGCCAACAAAGGAACACAAAATATTCTCAGTAGTAGAAAAAGGGTTGCTTAAGGGCATATTTAAGATTTTTTTTTAGAGAATTTTTTCCTGTGAATCTCAGAAGCAAATCAGAGGCACAGTGCATAGGTGTGATGACATTCCTACATTTACAGTCAGAACACGTATCAAAAATATAGCTCCTTACTTTGCTTTTCCTCCCACTTGCTGCATTTATACTCCTTTTCAACTCCAGTTGTCAATTATCTTCCACCCATCATTTTAATATATTGCCATTCTGTCACTTTCCACGTTATTGGTTTGTAAGTCCTCTTTACATCTTATTCCTCTCATATTACAGTTCTTATCCTTCATCCTCTATTTTGTTAGGAAATCCCCCAATCCTTTTTCTTGCCAGTCTCCCATGCCCTATCTCACCTTCCATTCCTAATTCTTCAGCCACATTTCAAGCCTCTTCTTTTGGTTTCATCTTGGATCATCTCCCCTCACACACCCACTTTGCTCAGAACTTTCTTCTGTTAGCTTAGGAGATGCCTGGCTGTAGCTCTCCCCTGGTAACTCTACTGGGGTCACTCACCCGTTAATAAGGAATGGAAGGCTGACAGCAAGAGAAGTAATCATTGAGAGAGGAGTGATACCGTGATGCAAAACAGGTTGCAGTGCTAATGGGAGAAACACGCAGATAGATCTCCTAGGGTTTCTGTGAAATTGCTCCCAAACTTCAATTTCATTCCTAGTAGCAAAATGAGTTTTTACCTCCCAGGTTGCAACAACTTCAAGGCATGCACAACACTGATTCTTTAATCTCTGTCTCAGGGTAGCCAGCAACAATTTTACTGAGCAGAAAGCTTTGCCACCTTATCAGAAAAAAAAAAAAAAAGGATGGCCAATACAATTGCTTAGAGCAGACAGTGTTAGCTCCCGGAGCCTGGAATGAGGCATCAGGAAATACATGCATTTGTCTTACAAGCCTGTGATCTTCAGTCCCATCCATGCTGGGCTATGTACCAAGTTAATAAAGCAGAGTTAGCTGTGCTTTAAGCTGATGACAGAGACCAAATCAAGCTTTATTTTTTCTGGCTGTAAATCACATTCTGTGCCACGTTTCAGCAATATAAGCTGGTTAGGCAGAACTGAACATGAAAGAAAGTGAAATAGTTATTTTGATTTTGTAATATGTATATCAATGTGAATTAAAAAAATATATTTAAGGTGCATGAAGTTATTTATCAGTATAAGTTAAGCTTTCAAAAATCATTGTGCTAATCAGTGGTGGGAGGAGAGAAGCAGGAGAAAAAGCCAGAGCTATTTTTGTGCTTGGCATCACCAACTCTGTCTTGTGATAACATTATGCTGGAACCATTCATTCACTCTTTGCCCAGTCAAACTTGTTTAGATTAAAAAGGTCAATTAAAAGTGCAGAATAAAGATTTCCTTATTCCAAAGTGATGTAGCAGCTGGAAAATACAAAATTCTACTTACACAAAGTACAGTTTTCAGGAGATGGCAAGTCTGTACAGTGTACTACAAACTGAAGAATTTGTTCTGACATAATTTTGATATAAAATCAAGCAGTTTTTCATGCTCTAAATTGTTTAACTGTTCAGGTGCTAAAAAAGACCTATACCTCCCTTCTTCATAGTGAGGTGAATAACCTAATGCTGCAAGGGATGGAAATAACAGGAGATGTGTCTTTAGAATGGTGCCCCTCCGCACATGCATATAAATATGACAGAAGAGGGAGAGGCTATGCCTTGCTTTCACCCTTGAAATGTGTTGCAGTAAATGCAGTTTGACAGTGAAAGTTTCCCCTTTAGAGCAAGGCAGACCTAAGGATTATAGATGGCCCTATGGACTGCTTTTTTTTGTAGGTGGTTGCTCAATTTTTATGACATGGGCTCATTTCCTGCCTAGGAGAATGTCATGTCTGTACCACAAGGCAATTCTCCCTCTTTAAAATACCTAAGGTAGCTCCATTGTGTCTGGTTGTTTGTGCTGGTGAGTACAAATGCTCAGATAGGGTGTTTGCCTTCTCTTCAGTTCCCTTGAGAGGTCAGGTCAATCAATCCTTTCAGTTTGATTATACCTGGTTCTGGAGATGGTTTATTTGCTGCTAAACTGAACATTTCTTCATTACTTTGTGGATACCGACTTCTTTTGAAGAATCTGAAAAATGTTTCCAAGTCAAAATAATGTGAATGTACATGAAATATTTTAATTGTTTTGAACGTATATTGTTAATGCTGCAGATAGCATGAGAAGCTGATTTGATTATGCCCAGTGTTATTCAGCAAGGGAAGTGCATTCACTCAATGTTGCTAGGCTACCAGCCTTATTTACAGATACTCAGAACCTTCCAGGGCAGAGAGAGCTGAAAAGCTTCAGGAGCAGATGTAAGAAGAGGAAATAATAAATGGCACTGATGATGCATTAGAATTCATTTTAAAGTGTGTTGTACAGTGGGATCTCAGTGAGAGAACAGGCAAGGAGAAAACACCTCTGCACTTAACTAACTCATCACACTGCAAGCAGGGAGAGCAAGAGGGAAAGAAACCAGTGGCACTTCACAGTGGTTAAGTCAGTTGTCAAATTTAAGATAGAATTTCTGATTTTTTAAGTCATCGGTTGAAAAGTAAGCCACCAAGTATGTATATAAAAACAGGAAGATGCTCCTATAGAGTAGTCTATAAGGTAAAAATCCATTGTTAAGAGATGTTTAGTTGGGCTAGCCTAATCAAATTGGGTCCTATTTGCTTTTTGTTGTCACTCTTTTATCTAGACACAGACCTGCCCTGGGACCCCTTGCATAGCAATGAACTGGGCTACCCAGAAAGAGAAGCCTTGCCTCCAATGGGCCTCATACAGCTTATTTGGGAGGCTTGACAAACAATAGCAGTGCTACAACTACAAAGCAACCCTACCTGCAGCACCTTATATCTTGTCCCTAGGGTCCTTTACCAGCTTTGCCTCTGCTTTCTTAGGAACAGTGACCGAGCTGAGTTCCTTCACCCGGAACACTGTCCCACAGGTCTGGATGTGGCAGCAGAACCACGGGTTGCAACATGATCCACTGACAGCCTCAGAAGACCCAGTTTGATTAGGCTATCGATGCTAATGAAAAGATGAAGAGAGAGACCTGAGGCACAACATTTAGATGGGCCCACAAGCTCCCAGCACCGCACGACTGCAGACCAGACAGGAGGTAGAGCTGGAGGCAAGCACAAGGGCACCATGACCCCGGCTTAGTGAAAATATAGGGCCCAGAGCTTAGTGGTGCCCCAGGTCCACAAGCAGAGGATACGTGGCTGGAAGTCTGGTGTGAAGGCCTCTCAGTGCCATCTGGGCCTTGACATTTTTAATCCATTTTATGGGTTTTTCAACAAACAAAATGACAATACGTGGGGGAGGATAAGAGCACTCAACCCTGAGTTAGTGCATGTTGGGGGCATCGCCTACGTGCACAGAATTCCCATGCTCCCAGTTTAAGCAGACCCAATGTGTTTTTTACTAATGAAACCATTTACCTACACAGAAAATAGTTTGATTCCTGGACTATGGCCCCATCAAATACAGGGCAGAAAACAGATATTTTGCAAGATAACTTAAGTCCTGTCCTGCAAAGAAATAGGTATTTGCATCTCCACAAGAAATCACCTTCACAAACATAACAACTTTAGCCTCGGTCTAATGGATTTAGAAACAGTTTTTTCTTGACATTGCTACTGTAAGGTGTGTAAATGTATGTATGTTTGCACATCAGCCACCTAAATGAAAAAATCCTATGGATATACAAGGATGCCTTCTTTCAGCTGAAGAAATAGGGAAGGAAATTTGCAATGGTGAAATGCTGCAGCTGGGGTGCTAACCATAGCAGTACTGTGAGCCTGGTGACTAAAACTTGCTGAACACTGTGCGTCATATCAGGCTGTACCCCCCTTGCCCTGGCTGGCTGGGCCTGCTCATGTCAGTGTGAATCAGTGCTGGAGAGACGGGAGCATCTCAGCTGAGAAAAAGAACGCATTAAGAAACAAAGAGAGAAATGGGTAAAATGTGTTTACAGCCTTCTCTGTTGTTTTGCAGCTGGAATACACTAACATCCATCACTTAAATGTTTAAGGCTCTATTACTCAAGCAGAGGAATGGCAGTACCTGCAGACACAGAAGGAAATTTTACTCCATTAACCCTCAAATACCACCTGGAGCAACTTCTCATCTTCTCTGGAGTTCCTTTATTTTATCCTGCTGTAACAGGACAGAGCTTTACTCATCTAATTCAGTCACAGTGGGTGAGAGGAAAAGAGGCAAAATGTGTAGGTAGTAGCAAATACAGGGAAGCTGTTAATACCTTCCAACTCAGAAGGAAGGAGCTGTGAGTCTGTCCTTGACAGGCTCCCACAAACAGCAGCCTAAGGACTGTGGCTGGTCCTTTCCCAGGACCCAGGTCTGACCCCAGCAGCCTGACCCTTCTTGGGTGCTGGCTCTGCAGACGTGCAGCCTCTCTCAGTCTATGGTGCCCAGGTAATTGCTCTCATCCACTCTCTCTGCCTGGAGGGGGCCAGCAGTATGTTTGCTGGTGTATCTCATCGTGTTGCCCTCCAGCAACAGTGGGCACAGTCATCGTCTCAGTAACACCTGAGCCACTTGGCATGTGTGGCTGGAGTGAAGGGCTGCTCTTCCACCACAGGATGCTCACTCTACACTGCTTAAACCATGTTCCCTGTCAGTGCAGCTTCAGTTGCTCCAGTGGGGGTTGGTTTGCTCTACACTGGGAACCTCATTTTATGGGGCCTCATCCTATGTGCACAGTGATAGAAAGCAGGTACCTACTCAGTGCCATAGGTATGGTGGGATGTTGCAAAAGTGTGCTGAGGGGCACTGAAAGGTACTGGGTCCTTCCAGACTCCCCCCAAATAAAGACTCTCTTGTTTGAAAGATGCCACTAATCTCTTTAGGCACCTTTAGTGTTTGTAGAGTTTGGATTAGTGACTTACAGAGATGCTTTACAGCTTATCTGTCTTAATACAGACCTTAATTTCTCTGGTTGTTTTTACCATGGTAACCCATAGCACCCCCTGGCAAATGAATATGGATGTTTCTATAGATATGCATTCTCCTCATGCATTCTCCTTATGCAAGTCTAATGTTTGACATTGGGTGCTTGGGGGAAAAAGTGGTCTTTTCTAGAAACTACAAGAAGACTTTTCTGCATTCCATTTATTATGGCGTTAAAATTTAGACTGTGATGAAATATTTGGGAAGGAAATTAATGTATCAACCATTAAGTTTTCCATATGCAAGGCTGAATGTCCCCAAAGAATCTCAACTTCCATGATGAGTCCTTGAGATTTTAGCATCTTTTTTGCACTCTAACATATAACTGCACTTTTAACTATGGTAGAAACATTTAGCAAAAGTGGAGGATTTCTAAGTTTATTTAGAAGAATTGAGTTGTAATTTATCTAGTGATTTCAGTCAAATATGTGTGACTGGAAATTGATTACTTCCTAGGCAATTTATTACGGAAAATATAGAAATTTTACATCATAAATTCTTTTATTTAAGCTTAGCTTATATATTTTTTAAAAAAGTCACTGTTCACTTTCTTTCAGGTACATCTCATTTTCCAAAGTGACAAAACTGAAAAAAAACCTAAAACCCCCTCTCCTGATACTGAAAATTTGATTTTTATTGGATGTAGTTGAACTTTTAAAAGATGGGCTGTTTTCTTGATTGAGTCAATCAATTTAATCAGGTTTTGTTCAAAGCCAAACCAATAAATAGACCTTAATATTAGTGGAGGAAAACATTTAGCCTAGATAAAGAAGAAAAATGCCTTCAATTGTCAATGACTGTGAGCTGGGAATTATGTAATGCCCTGAAACACTTAGGTGAAATACTCCTCATTTATTCCCCCCAGAGTCTCAGGCCCCTTGTTCTGTACAGTCCACTTTCCTGTTGTATCCACTGGTCATCTGAAACTCATTCCTGCAATACACCCTATCTTGGGATGAAAATATGAGCAGATCACTGTGAAAAAGCAGTGAGATTTACTGTACTACACCCAGCATGTATTTCCTCGGTGTCCTTTCAATCACTGGGATCTGGTGTTGAAGAAGCTGAAGAAGACAACATTGGCTGTTCCTGTGTCCTTCTTGAAGGAAAACTGGCATGAGAAAAAAAAATTCCATTTGTAGTAGTTGTTCAGTGTAGTTAGAAATACATCCAGACTGTCAGCTTTCAGGTAGTTCTCATGTGAACTTATAATTTCTGAAGTTTCTATTTTTAACAATGTTCTACCAGAATTTTTTAAAATTTTGTTTCCCTAGGCCTAGCACAGATAAACTACTGGAGAGAGAGAGGAAGTTGAGGACCTGCAGAGATTCTAGAATCCAGATAAGATTCCCTAGTTATTTTAGGAAAAGCTTTTATTCCTAGTTTGTGTATTTTTTTTTTCTGCTGCCTGCTTTTGGAATAATTTTCCAGGAAAGAAATTCCCTTTTCCTACTCAGTCCTTTTTGTTCTAGGATTTTTTTTTTTCTTCATGCTATTTTGGAAAAGTAATAAGATGCAAGTAGGCTATCCTTATCTGAAGTAGCTTTATAAGTAGGACAAAGTCTGAATCTCTTAGCACAAACTTGCACAAAAGTAAAGATCCTAATTTTTTTTTTTTTGCAAAGTTTTACTGCCATTGGTATTATATAACAACACATGGCTAAATTTAAACATAACTTCAAATAAAGAAGGTAGCATTAATTTATTTATGGCTCACCTGATTTTAAAATAAACAATTGTGAGGCTCAATTGTTTCTTTTCTTTTTTTTTTTTTTTTCAGATGTTTGTTCTGAACCCTTCAGCTTTGCAATGCAATTGGAAATATCATTAGAACAAACTTTTGTGTTAAAACAACTGAAGTATCTTATTAAAGGCAGAGTGCATTACAGTGTCATTTCTACTCAGCTTTTGTTCAGAAACAGCAAATGTACAGATTAGATGCACAGTTGTATAGGTACACAAGAGTGGGGGTGGCAAAGAGTTAATCGAATTTTTAACTCCAGAGAATGTTTGGGCTGTAGTTTCTGGATGCAGTCAACCTCATCAGGTTAGGTGCCCTCCCTGTCTTCCCTAGGCAATTTTTCTGCTCAGCCTGATGTCTCACTAGAGATATCAACACATTCTGTAAGAGAGAAACCCTCTTATTTTCGTTATGCTTCTGTTGTTGCTCTAGGCTACAACAGAGTAGAGCTCTGGGCTCTAGCTTGTCCCATTTTTCTCCACTACCTTGTGCTAGTGATTCACAACATCTTTGCTGTCAAAAAGCCACAGTTTTTAGTGGGAAATCATGTGACGCAACCGGGTCAAAAGGAGGAGAGGTGATTTAAACAAAGGACTATGACATATCTCCATCTGTGCAGTTCAGCTGTCACATGTGGCTTCACGGATGGGTTCTAAAAATGTGCTAATAGGCTGCAAAATTTCCGAGGTATATAAACAGTAAATGCTTCTTTTGATGCATGGCTTGCAAAATATTGTACCAGCCTTAAAAATGCCACAGCATGACAAAGAGAAGTTCTGTGTAAATTATGGGGAGAAAGTTCTGAAGAAAAACGGAGAGAGGCTGAAATTAAAAAAAGGATGCCCTGAATTTGTCAGCCGTTAAAGTTGCAGATGACTGGGAAACATAGAAAGTCAAATAGGATAATTACTTCTTGTAAGTATCATCTAGAATTTCTTTTGGTTGCCTTATTTTTCTGTTTTACATTCTTGTCCTCAGGAGCCCTGTACTTTGCCAAAGGAAGGCACACTTAAGCCTGTCAGGCTTCAGATGGAGCCAAATGAAAATGGATCTATTAGAGGTATGTACTACCCCAGGGCTTCAAGTCAAGTAAAAGTTTCCAGTTTGGATATTTTTGGGTCCTGAGATGTGTTTAGGGAACTTGGGAACTGCTGCACATGTCCTACCTAACCCAAAGGGCTATGAGAAATTTTGTACCATTGGATGTTAGGTCATTGTAAACTTTTCCTGGCGGGCATGAAATAGAACTCTAGGAATTCAGTAAATGAAAATTGCCTTATAAGAAGTGTTTTTAAAAACAAGATAAATATTTCTCTGGCTAACCAAAAGCAGTTTTTGTATGGCAAGTCATTTAGGCAGTGCAAGCTTGCATATGTCCACAACATGCTGTCAACAGAGCTAATGAACCCTCGTCTGCTAGGCATAAAACTGGGGTTCTAATCTGTAAAGGGAGATGAAATGTCATATTTGGCCATGCGCCTACATGACGTTTACATGAAGACTGCCAAAGCATGTGGGGGTCACTGGAATGTGACACACACTCCTTTGCTTTTGAGGTACAATGATGAATCAAAGTATTTCATAGAAACGTAGAATCATTAAGTTTGGAAAAGACCTCCAAGATTATTGAGTCCAACTTTTGACCCAACACTGTCATGTCAACTAAACCATAGTACTAAGTGCCACTTCCAGTCTTTTCCAGAACACTTCCAGGGACAGTGACTACACCATCTCCCTGAATAGCCCATTCCAATGCTTAAACACCTTTTCCATGAAGAAATTCTTCCTAATGTCCAAACTGAACTTCCTCTGGTGCAGCTTGAGGCCGTTTCCTCTTGTCCTATCATTAGTTGCCTGGGAAAAGAGAGCAACCTCGACCTTGCTACAGCCTCCTTTCAGGCAGTGAGCAATAAGGTCTCCCCTAAGCCTTCTTTTCTCCAGGCTAAACTCACTTCTCATAGGACTTACTCTCTATACCCATTACCAGCTCAGTTGCCTTTCTCTGGACACGCTTCATCACCTCAATGTCCTTCTTGAAGACAGGGGCCCAGAATTGGACACAATACTCGAGGCACAGCAAAATTTATTAAACATCAGGAGAGAAAAATTGTCATTGTTTCAGAAGATATCTAAAGATAGCTTTATTTGTTTAATTTTTCAAGAGACAGATTATATTGTTTTGTATTTGCTCAGACGTGAGAACACTACTAAGAATTGCTTGGGATATAGCATACACTGTTCATTCTTAGGAAAGGAAACTGCAGCTGATTTGGCAAGATTGGTGTCTGAATCTAAGATGTAAAGCTTCTCCTAATGTGGCACACTATCTATCTTGTGCATACATAACCAATAGTAGAGCTGCAAGCAGAATAAGCTTCAAAAGACTATAGGAAATGGCTCATGTTTTTCAAGTGGAATTTTTGACAGCTATTAAGGCAACTAACCTGCATTTTTTAGAAGAGATCACATTTTATTTAGATTTTATTTAGCTATTTTCTTCTGCAAGTAAACAAATATTGTGTTACCAGGGTTGCTTAACTATTCCTCTGATGACAGAATGACTTATGAAAATCTATAATCCAGGCAGGATCTTGCAAAGGTTTACAACAATTCTTATGCATCTCATGCTTATGGACAAGGAGAGACTGATATATTTTTCAGCACTGTTGAAACTTGTACAAAAATATGTTTTTATGCCCTGGCACTGAAATGTCCTGTAATAGCCACATTAAAGTCATTGCAATGGCGTGATTTATACTGTATAACTATGATCAAGGAAGTTGCTTATCTGAGGAAAGGGATTTTTGCCTCAGCCTATTCCAGGGAAAAAAAAGAGGAAAAGGTCCTTAAACTCACAAAACTCACTTTGATACTGAAAGTGATATATCTAAGGCAACAACTAAATATTCATTCTATAAAAACTCTATACATTGGTATAGGGAATGGTAGCAAATTATTCTAATCAGAAGTTGGATAGACTGCAAATTGTGCATAACATTAAATGCAGACTGCAAATTTTGAGCAGCCTGGCAACACTTCTTTGCACTCCTTATGTTTCATAAATTATTGAATCATAGAGCAGTAACTTACTGGGCTGAATTTGTTATGCATGGTTAAAATGTCTTCCCTCTCTAGTCCAAGAGAATGAAGTAACAATCTAATAATTGCATAAGCTTTAAAACAGACGAGTAATTTAAAACCAATTAGTATTAATGGGGTGCTCCTCCATGACTATCAGGTCCTTTTTTTATTTTTTAAAAAATAACATTGTCAGGAAGTAAACGTTGTCAATACCTACAAGTTCTTTCTGTAAAAAAGAAAAGACAGCTGTAAGACTGCTAATATATTTGCTACTATATATGTGTATATTCAGAGAAAACCAGAAAAAAGTATACTGAAAGTAGAGCAAAATTCTTTGTATGAAAATGCCAACAGTAAAAAATAAAATTAGAATACGCAATAAACCAGCAAAAAAAGGACAATGTGGTTTCTTTCTGCAGAGCACAGTGACAGCAACAAGAAGCTGTTCTTGCTGATCATGATCTTTGTCTCTCTCTCTCCCCCTATCCTTTCACTTTGAATTCTGAAAACCAGAACCTCTTCCACATTGACTGTGGCATAATGGTAAGCAAGAGAGAGCTGTCCTCTTCACTTACATACAGCCCTGAAGGAAAGCAGCTACCATCTGATGCTCAGCAACACTCAAACTTCTCCAGTCCACAGCACAGAAGGAAATTGTCCCTAGCTGCCAGAAAAAATATCAGGTTTTATTTTTCTGCAGCATGACCTGATTGCAATTGTGAAGTTGGACCAATATGAAGAAATATGGAGTTTATTTCTTTTGCAATTGAACAAAGTGTGCAAAAATAATCTTAACATCAGGGTACGTCAAGAGATATACTATTACTTTATTTTGTATCCTTTAATGTCATATTTTTGATCGGAAATTTGCGCTGCTTCTAAAAACTTTTCCCCAACTTGCTTTTCTCTATTTTGTATTTAACTGTCATTACCTCACTAAAGCTTTAGAAGCTCTAACAAAAGACTCTTGTACAAATTGCTGGTATCTGTGCCAGCATGGAAGTTTTGTGCTGCAGTGGGTGGCCTGCCTGGATCGTGCAGGATGATGCGCAATTGCCCAAATGTTCTTTATACCTTTCTTTCAAGAAGTAGGGCTTTATCAAAAGTAAAAGGGAGTTGTTAGTGGTGAATAAGCAGTGCTCTGAGCTGGCCTAGTGTTCTTCGGAGTCAAGCTATGTTCATGAAACACTGTGTTTCCTTACATTTCAACTGTCATTTAAAATCTTTGGAGGATTGAAAAGTGGTAGTTTAAAGAAAGTTATTGAAACTGGTTTCAGTGAAACACAATGACCTATGAACTACGTGTCAAATCAGATGAACTATTTTTTTTTTCCTGTCCCTAAATTTTGTGAAACTATGAAGCAAATAGCATAAGCAGTCTGACATTGCTCTGAGCATCATAATTGTTGGAGCTGTGTTTCTCCATGTGATATCCTTCCTACTTTTGTCACTAAAAACAGTTAACCCAAATCTAACTGCTATTAAAAATTCACTACACAGGTTTTCTAGCCTGAAACTTCATGAGAAGAGCTTTAAAATTATTTCTTTTTCTATTTAAAATTATTTGATTTCATCTCATGACGAAAGATCAACATGATATCCAAGCTTCTGACAATTTTTAAAGGCTATCTTATTACAGACTAAATTGGCAAAATAATTTATTCTATTTTGCAATATGTATTTATTCTTTGCATCTGAATTGATGTCTCTGCTAATCAAGAATTTTGTTGCTTGTGATGGGTACAGAGAGTCCCAGGCTAACTTAAGGAAACTGTCTCAGTATTGGTTGTGAATCCAAAATGTGCTGGTGACCAAATACAGTAGAGAGATTCTAACTCATGCCTCTGTTAGAAAAAGGTTGCTCAAGTGTTGGCACATTCAGGTGACTCATGTAGCAGACTCTGCATCCACCTGAGCCAGCAATGAGGGACTGCCCCCCCAGCTTGCTTTTTCCAATCTCTTTTATCCTCCAACTGGGCAAATTTGCACAGCAGCTTTCAAACTAAAGAATCATTCCAAACTGTGTAAAAGTATATAATTTGTTGTGGCTAAAAAGAAGATTTTAATGTGAGATGCTGGAGGAATATTTCAAGCTCCATGTTTTCATGCAAATAGAAAATTATAGAAGTAGAGTCCACTCTTTCCTTCAGGATACCATATATTACTACCATCTCTGTATCAGAAATGCAAGTGACTGGTCACACCTTAACATTGTGTTCAGTATCTCTGCAAAATCCACTGGAGGGTTTTGCAGACATTTTAAATAATGGAAGCTAAGGTTTTGGGTAAAATCAAAAATTTCTGTTTCCACACTCTACTTTGTACTGAGGAACAATGATACTTAACTGGAATACAAGTAGGTCTTTACCTCAGCATGACTAGTGTTGCAAAATTTAGAGTTTTCTCAAAACCTTCACCTTCTGAAACTATAATTGCACAAGAACCTCAGTTTTCTAGGTCAGTGTTGGAAAGAGAAAAGAGAGAATATATGTGAGCATATCCCTGGAGGCAATTTCCCATTACTTTCAAACCAGCTCATTATTGTTGCCTTTTTAATTTTTTAACAATTCACTTTGTTAACTTTTGTTAATCACTAAGCTGTTTGGAACCCCACAACATTGTATGTGGTATATCAACGTGTAAATGGCTTTGAATTGTTATATCAATCTTCCAATCTCAATGTGTTCAGCTGAAGCCAACTACAGAAGCTGGGACAGAATAGTTACTTAACAATGAAATAATCCAATAGTTTCTGATTTCAGTCAATCTGGATCAGAAATTCAGGCAGTTTTTTAAAAATCTAGTAACCTACCAGGCTCTTCCACACACACATGGGGAAGGTACCAGGAGGGTTTCTTAGGGTATATAAACCCACAGGACTTTATGTTTCTTGGGCTTCTTTCCCCCACCATTCCCTGAGGCACCAAGACAACAACAACAACAACCAAGACTGTTTGAAAAAAGGAAAATGAATCAAAAGTTTTAAACATGTATTTCCGTGACCCCATGTAGCAGCTACATGTCAAGCAGAGTGATGCAATTCTTTTTTTTGTACTATCTGTCTGGTAGACAGAAGTGCATAACTAATGTCTTAATTCAAGTCACATGTTTAACCCAGGTTAGGTATGCCTTTAAACAAGAAACCAGCTTGTGATGCACATAGTCACCACCATAGACCTGATGTCTCAAGTGAGAGCTAACCACAGTGAAATAAAAAGAAACAGGTCTGTTGATCATATACATTTTCTGTAGCTTGGATGACAGAAACTGGACAGCAAGGGAGGCATCTCTGTCCACTTGAAATCTATACCCCCAAACCCTCCCCAAACAATGGCTGAGATACAAGGCACTGAAGTTATTTGTCTCATAGCTTCTACCATGATGGGTGCAGCACTTCTCAACTTAACTATTGTCCTTGGAATGCAAATGAGTTTTGCATCCTCTCTGTATGCAGAGGATCAAATTCCAGAGGATGAAGATGGGCAACCGAGTATGGGTAATGAGTCATAAAATCATCCGTATTCTGCTCAGAGCACTTCTATCCCTTTGCTGGATTTCTTCAGAATTAATAATATCAGCTCCTAAGATAAATGGCTGCTCTTTCACTATGTTTGTTTACTAAAACTACCCCACAACATTTCTAATGTTTATTGTAAAATCAAATGGAATCTGTCCCTGTCCTGAACTTCTATTATTTAGTGCTGAACTGAGTTGAGTCAGGAAAAAAACTGTGGCTGTGAACAAGTTTTAGAGTTCAAAATTTGAACTTAATGTTATATTCAGATCACAATTCATTCAATTTGCATGACAAAAAACCTAAACTAAGGATGTTTTATTTAAAAGCACAAATGCCAAAAACTCTGAAGGACCATGTACTGAAGTGAAGATGGGATCAAAGATGGCTTCACATCTGGACAAGTAAAGAAAAAGCAGTTCTGTTGTGGAAATAAGGGATTTTAATTTCTAAGAAAGTATCTCTGGATCATTATTCATAGTAATGATCTAGTGGGAAATCAGAACTTTTGTGGAAAGTTATAAATGGAAAATATTAGGATTTATCACCCATTCTGGCACAAACAGGAGTTTGGTGAAGCAGCCAGGACTGTCAGAGAGTGTTCTCCCTTGAGTAGTCTAAAGAATTATTATAACATCTTCCCTCTAGTACTGTAAAAAGCTATGGCACTTACATTTTTCTACCCCTGAAATTAATCTTCTTTTCTTCCTTTATCAGCGGATCTCATGTGAGTACATTTTAATGGAAAGGTTTTGAAGATTTTTAATATGTGAAAAGTTCTTCCATGCTGGGAATTTTTGACTGCCTGGATATATACCTCTTGAAATGATAAAATGAACAGAAAAGTGTAAAGAAATTATGCTGATCTCAGCAATCAAATGTGGTATATTGGTTTGGGTTCTGTAGACTAATACTTTTGCATGCAGTTCTTATCTTTTATAAGTGAACAACAAAAAAGAAAATCTCTAGGGCAGATTTTGCTTTTAGAATATAAAAGTAATTCTACATATCTATGTGCAATAGCATCAAAAAGCTGTGTATTTGTTGCTCTTCTTTTTAAAAACTACTATGCTGAAAAGTCAAAATATATTATGTTTCAAGTGGAATATTATTTTTCTTATAATGATGGACTGAGGTGACTTATCTAATTTACCAATCAGTTATAGTATCATTTCAAGGAAAAGAAAGTGACAACCTTCACTCTCATTTTTCTTTCTATTTCTGAAGATCTTTATTTCTTTGTAATTTTTTTTCCCTGTTTTATGATTTTATAATGCATTTTAATTTTGAATTTTCCATTCTGGTATAAATACTGTTGATTAATGCTGAAACACTGCCAGAGATGCTTGCAGTAGAAGGGCTGTGCAATGTTTAAACACTCTACATAAATATTCCTGACATGGAATCCACCCCTCCTCAGCACATCTTCCGCTGAAGTTGCTGAACAAGGGAAGCACTGGCCATCTGTGATGCTAATGTCAGAAGTGTATTGCTATGTTTTCTAAGAAATCTAATTATCCTTTTAAAGAATAGAGTTTGATACAGCTTGAGAATTTTTAATAAGGAACTGCACAACATATAGCAGTGTTATATTTTTGCAGTGTACAGAACTTATGGTCTTAATTCCCCAGGACTCTTTAAAAGGGCGATAATTGCTAAATGTCTTCTATTACTTCCTTCCTTTCCTCTTGTTAGCTTGCTTTGATTTACAGACCAGTGATATCTCGGCTGAAAATCATGTAAAATATGGTAAATGTGTATTCTGAATCAATTGGATTTGTTTTCCTCAAGATTGTTAATGCATCTGCTGGCACATTCAATGCTTAGCTAAACCTATTAAAAGAACAGACATACTTTTGTATCATTTTAGTTGAAAACACATTTACTCAGTGCAAAGATCAGGAGACAGGCAAAGCAAAAGAAAGTATTAAATTAATAAATCCATCTGATTTTTAATTCTTGTGTGACTATTATTTTACAAGCCAGTCTTGGAAATGCTGTACTTAGATTTTTACCAAAGTCAGTATGAACCAAGAACACTACCTGATGCATCTGTATTAGTCCTTGTAAGGGCAGTATGACTCTGAAATTAAAATATTTCTATGGATGTTCCCATTCTTTTCAGCTCATTTCACAAAATCTGGAGATGTTTCCAGAAAAAAATAATTAACAAAATCTGAGTGAGAAACCCACGTCAGGATAAATATTTTATTTCAAAACTTCAGATTTTCCATTCTTGCCATCAGATATCTGCAGCGTCCTAATCAATTTTCATGAGTGGGAAGTGACAAAACAACAGTTAAAATACTAGTGTCCAATGACACTTTTCATCAATGCAGCCCTAGCTTGTGGTTTCGTTTGTGAAAGCAGCATAGCTGATAATAATCATGGGAAGTTTGGTGAAAAACCTAAGTAGGCAAAGTACTCTATTGCTGTTTCCTGTGAGAGATTGCAGCTGTTTTACCCATTCCCTATGCTCTCTACTACTGTTTCACTTTGCACTGCTTTTAAGGATTTGACAATGCTTTTCACATGGGCATAGTGAGGCATGAAGAAACAACATGGCAAGAATCACTCAGGTGAGGCTTTTTGTCCTCTGCATGAACAGTAGAAACCTCAGCAGTAGCTACAATAGGCCAGACGAGACATTGAAGCAGAACAGTTTGTTCTGAAGCTTCAGTGGACTCTCAAAGTGTGTCTTCCAGCCACCAGCTACTCCCGGGTCTGGGTCTCAGGTACAGGTAACCTGCAAAGAGGAAAGTGATTGTTAGAATTTTGGGGACAGCCTACATCTTGCTAAAAATGAATGTCAACCACTCTGCAGTGTGAATATGAGCCGAGTTGTCCAAATATACTGCACGAAAGATAGGCTGCTGAGTGTTAAGGGTGGGTCCCCCCTTCTCACAGTAGGATGCCAAAAACTCGGGTATTAGAATGCAGATGTCTCTCTATCATCTTAGCCCTGTACTCTTCAAACCTAATCTGTCCAGGTCCTGAAATAAAAAGTTAAATTCAGGGCTACTGTATCTAAGCCATAAAACTGTGGTAAGAGTTCTCCTGAGAGTGGATGTAATGGCTCTTGGGTCTGTCTCATGCTGTAAGTTGTGAAAGGAAGAGTCAGTTAGTGGTTTTGTCTAAATATCACATGTCTTGTGATGCAGGTTCTTTATTTTTAAAACTTTGGAAAAAATTAAAAGGGACTTCTTTTTTTAAATCAGAGTTGAAAAGGAGTTCAATGTAGGAATTACAACTTCTTTGGAAACTTATATCCCTCTCTTTTTTTCCTACCCCTTTCTTCAACTTAAATAACTATTCTCTAAATTCATGTATTACCTTGATCAATTTTAAATGAAGCTTCCAGTAAATAAATTGTCTGAAAAATGTCATTCATCTCTGGTAACAGTAACTCCTTGCATAATGCTGTTCTCTTACCTACTGTTTTGCCTTTCCACCTTTTTACCTGCTGCTAGTGAAGCTGTGGTATGCTCAGGATAAGTGTCTAGAAGGGAACTCTGATGCTAGTGTAAGTCTCAGAATTTTAAACTACTCTTCTGGAATACTCTTCCCCAGGTGTTATTACACAATCAAAGAGCAACAAAGTCAAAATACTGCATTGTATGTAAGTATCCACTAGGTCCTTGAACTGTGTTTGCATTTATGTCAATAGGAACCATTACTGTGATATGTTATATTAGCTAATCCAAACCTAAGACAAATTAACTGTAGTACAAGATTGCAAAATTACTGAAGAAATAACAGCAAATAAACAAAAATTGCTTTACAGCAGCACATTTAGTGCCACTGAGACTAGCTTTGATCCAAAATCAAGAGATGCTCAGTGGAAGTTGGCATTTAAATCACATTTTGGGGTGGTGCCTGATGAAAGTTCCTCACTGGATGGTGTTTGCAGTTGTTTAAGGTACTACTAAATTAAAATAACATTTACTAGACCTTAATTCCAATTCATTCCAAATTACCCTTTCCATGCCAGATGTTTTGTAGGAATAATGTTCTGACAAGTTCTCTTACATGAGTAAGCAAAATTATCAAAGGAAAAAGAAATGGACTATTAAGAGTGTGAGCTGGAGTGGCATGAAGTGTCTCTGATATGTGACAAGCACCCCAAAACAGCCTTGAATAGAAAAGCTGCTGAAGCTAAAGTAGTTTCAAGTGGCTGCAGTATCAAATCTTCTTAAGCATGATTTAAACTATTCTTAAGGGAAAATTTTAATTGTGTCCTTCAGGCAGTTTTCTCCATGACATCTATTAATATTGAGAGAAAATAAGTGCATGCATCCCTGTGTGACCATATCGTGTCACTTCATGCCACCACTAGGATCCGGTATCTATTGGCATGTTATCAAACAGTGGCCTCCGACTCACTCTTTTAGTGGAAAGAGTTTTACTGTTACTATATCGAAAGAGTCATTGTAATGTTTTTGTCTGTAATGATAAGGCAGCAAAGTGCTGTTCAAATGATACAGAACAGCTAAGGGCTCAGACTTTACTTCTTTTTTAAGGACAAGTGGACAGACTTTAGCTATTAATACGAAATAGAGGAGCACAAGGACATTTCAATGTAAGAGACAAAAAAAAGCAGTGATTTCATTGGAAACACAATAGGAATCATTAAAAATGTCTAATCTTTTCTGAAAAGTATGATTACCAAGTCGAAAGTAGAAATTTTCACAATTTGCTCTGGAATCAGACTTGGTTTTTGGAGCCCTGCAAGTAGTTGGATGAAGTGACAATTGCAGGACACTACACAGAATCAACCTCATCATTAGGTGAGGGCTGGAAACATCATTTTTGCAGGGGAAAATTGAGGAAATTTTAAAATGAAAGTGAATTTGGGAATACTGCCCTGTTACACCGTATACCTGCCTGCGTTAGGAGGCAGAGGAGGGGAGAGGGAGGAACGTGCTCCTTGACTCTTTAAAGAGGGAAGAATTATTGTCACCTTGGTTTCCGTTTGGAGCCTTTAAAAATTAGTTGTAAAAATGTGTGAAAATCTGTACTAATAAAAGGCATAAGACAAAACCAGTTAATCAGACCAAAATATAGAGAAAAATAATCCTTCTCTCTGAGAAGCTGTATATGCCAGAAAAGTAGCTCCTTGAGCATGTTACTTAAATATTCTTCTATCATGTGCTCTGTTCCTCTAAAAGGACTGTCTATATCTGATCCAAACTTTTGTATCATTATCTTCCTCGTTTAATTCAAATGAACTATACTAGACACTGTATTTAGGTTATTTAATATAATTCAAGGTTGGGTGAGTATGTGTGTGAGACATAGTCTGCGCCTAGTAAATAGGCAACCTGTTTTTACTGGAGAGTTTCCCAGGGTGGAGATCAGTGACATGCATTTAATTTCACTGCCTTCAAATTCTATTTAAGATTAAATAAAATTTATCCTTGCATACAGGTCCTGCACAGATACTTTTGTGACAGTGATGGCTCTTTAGGCTCCAGAGAACTAACAAAAGGATGAGCAAACTAGCTATGTGTTTAACATCCTTCACCTTCTGTTCTCCCGCTGTTCCAGGCTGAATGCTTGGCTCTCATCAGTTGCTTGAAAAAGGAACTCCAGAGTGTTCATTCTTCTGAGAGAAAAAAAGAAATCTGAAATTACACAGTGGATGGATTACAAGAAACAGAAATTGGGGCTCCTTGTTGAGGTTTCCACACAGATTTTCAGAATCTGCGAGATAAAACAGCCTCGAGTTACTGTGGATGACTGTCAACATAAGAGGGAATAAACATGACAAAAAGGTACTTGCATTTTAAGAGAGAAGTTGAGATTTAGCTTAGTGTGCGTACTATCCAATTATAGAAGCCTTCTCACTCTTCATCAGCTTTTGTGAAACGTTCCTCTTTTAAAAAAAAAGTTTTTAAAATGACAAGTCAGTATAAAGGGCCTTAGCCCTCAAGATTTTAAAGCTCTACTTTCTTCCTACACTTGTAACTGTGATGTGTGAATTCCATAGTATCAAGTATCCCTGCTTTTTTAGCAATGTGTCTTACACTGCTAACAATTTACAAGAGTTTCTCATTTGCATGTTTGGAAAATGACTTTGAAATGCCTTCAGAAAGCATTTAGAAACACTTGCTTTCTCTTAAATAAAGCTACATGTTCTGACACTTTTCACTTTTGCTAGAAGGCAAATTTTTATTTTAAACCTTTAAAATCTTTGTCTCTATAAAAATGCCTGTCCCTAAAGTAGCCACAGATTTTATGTTAAAAGTTTCTGAAATTAAATTCTTATTGGCCATGAGAAAATGTTTCCACTTAGAAAGGCAAAGAATATTTAGGATTTTTCCTTCTTGTTTTAATTCAGATACTAATAGTGGACCACACTGAATGTTTTTATAATGTGCAGATAAATACTGCATCTTTCACACACAAATTTGCCAAAGTATTCAACACAGTATTTTAAAATCTCATTGACCTCAGTTTTCCAGTGTGGCTGGAAGGAGAAGATGAGATTCTCTAAAAGCAGATCTCCTTCTCTTGTCTGTATCAACCTGAAATTTTTGGAGCTAAGCCAGTCACTTTGAACTTTTCCACTTCATATTCCAGACTTCATATATGCAGTCTATTCTGAACATTATCTGCACTGATTGTCTTTGGGAAAGGCACTGGTGAAAAACATTACAGCAGCTTGCTGGAGAGCTCTTTGAACTGCTAAAGCCAGCATTTTAATATTTTAATTGCTTCGTAATACAGCAAAATTCCTACTAAGTAAAAGTTTCAAAAGCTGCAAGGGTGTCTAAGAATGGAAAGCTACCTGAGTAGCTGTAAGATGCTTAGTTTGATATCAAGGTCAAGCAAAATAATCAGAAATGCTGCTTTGGGATGTGAGGGTTACTAGCTGAAGAATGTAAGCACAACTGATGACAGTCCATGTGCTTGTTCCTTTTAATTGAAAACCACTCACGTCAAATAAACCAATTTATCAAATAATCATGAATCCACAAGGAGACAGAATCTAACCGTCTTTATGCTTGATATTTTAAGTACAAATAGGTGAATCTTAGCTTTGTGAGGTCATTTAAAAGTATTACAGCTCAGCTTCACAGTGATCTATCATCCCATGTGGTGACTAGCTTGCAGGTAGCTCCTGTGTTAGTGTTTCAGCTAATAAATGTCAATGTCACTGTCTAAACTCCTCGTTTTTCAAATATAAAGTTCTCTCTTTGTCATCTTTTGCCAGATAGCTTGCAAGTATACAGAGATCTAGGGAACTTGTGTGGTCTCTTGTCTTTGCACCCCCTGCAAATTCTCTGCTTCCACTATCAATATAATCACCCCTAACCATTGCTCCAAAACACCAGTGGTGATTTCCTGACCATCCACAAAGCTGAACAGAACTTTTGTTCTTCTGGTAACACTGGATAAATGTATATTTTGTAATTTTAAGTAAAGAATTGAGGGAACTCTGCGAAGCACCTGCAAGGCAAGATTCATCTGCTTTAATGAGCGGAAGGGAGAGAGAAGGGAATCTCCTGATCACCCTTATTTATTAATTTTTGGTTCACATTCTGGAATGATCTTGGACTACATGAGATAAATTCCTGTTGAATAGAGGCTGAAAGGATGCACTCTCACCACTAATATGAATTAAGTTCAGACTTATAGTTACAACCTTGATGTCAGATTGCCAGCACCAGCTACATTGCTCTGCAGAGCTGCTGCACTGATGCAGGCATAGCCTCCAAATTTTCTCAAAATCATGTGTCACATTTTCAAAAACGAGTTCATACCTAAATTGTCATGGCTGCATTTTTATATCTTATCTCACATTACAGTGTAAGATTTATGTGGTTGTTTCAATGCAGCAAAATTAATTTAGCTGATAAGGGAACTGGGTAAGAAGGTATTACATTATCCAAAAAGGACAGTTAGATTAATAGATTGCTTAATAAAAGAGAATATATTGAGGATAACAAATTAACCAAGAATAGTCAAGAAAGCTGAGAGACCTGGTAACTAAAGGCCCATCTCAGAAAATGAGACCTATGAACAATTCATAGGAGTACTTTTACCTGTTTGTCCAAATAGATGGTCTTTGAAGGACAGGAGAAAAAAACCAGTTACATAAATCCCCTGAAGTAATGGGGAGTGCATATCCCTAACTAGATGTAAGTTATTCTGGATGTCAGCCTGAGAGTATTTACTTATTAGAAAGCACACTCTGCATAAGGGAACATGAGCATTCAGAATTAATTGTTGCAACTGGTTTATAGTTTTGAGCCAGGCTATCATCTTGAACCTCTTAGAAATTAACAGTCCTTTGGGGATGTCTGAAGTTATATATTTTTTTCCAAGGTCAATTATGAGGGGTACTAGTAGAGTTTTTTAAAACTATTTAGCAATTTTTCTTCTTGTTCTGTCCATTTTTGTGCTTATGCCAAGAAAAGCAGTATTTTGAATTTAAGATTTTGAACTGAAGAAGTTGGCACAGAACCTGCAGTGATGGAACATCTTATTTTATTAAAGCAATATTTGCATCAGCTGTAGGCCTGTCCATTCATCTTTGCTATGAAATCTCTAAGCACCTTCTGCCTTGTCATGATGCCAGAGACCTTTCCTGCCTGTTGAGAGCCCACATCTTCCTGAACTTCTGGCTATCAGCTCTCATATCATCTTCTGTATTTTCAGCAGAGATTTACCCTTTAACTCTTTCAAAACTTATTCCAATATTATCTTTTTGAATCTGCTTCTTATATAAATGGCTCTGTTGAATTAGATCGTCAAGAATTCAAGTCTAAGCTAGATTTAAATTAAAATGATATTTAAAAACATAGATTTGCATAATAGAAAAATACTGCAAAAAGATAAAACCAAAATTAATTATTAACATCATACTTACCAGAGAAGATTTCTTTCAACTGCCCTAGCATCCCAGCTAGGATTTGCGAGGCTGCCTAATTGCTTCTATGACTTTATTCCAAATCTTGCTCCTTTTGTAGCACAGTGAGCTCTGATGTTTTGCATTTCTTGGGGTTTGCTTTTTGGTTTGCTTTTTTTCGAGGTGGGGGTGTGGGTAGGGGTTAGGATGCTGAGATATCATCATAAAAACAATGAACTGTAATTTTCTTCTTCTCCAGGATGTTTCATCACCTTACCTCCTTTACTGGATAGTTTTTCAGTTTCATCTTCGTTTCCTTCTTACTGCCCCTGTACAGTGGAGGATAGAATAAGTTTCCAGAGGAATGTTTCCACCGTAGGCTTCTTTTGAATCCTTTTTAAACGTTCCGTGATATTTGCATAAAGTTTATGAATGTCAGAAAAGAACAATCTGGGAGGTCCAGCACACTCTGTTAGAAACAAGTAACTGAGTTTTCCAGCTCAGGGTTTTTTGTTTACATGTTCTGACTCATTTTAGAAGTGCTTTTCTGTGGTAGTAGATGGGTCTCCATGGATCTTAAATACATCTCCCTTTAGATGTGTTTAAGCTGCTAACTAGCCAATCCTAGTCATCAATCCTAAATCTCTTGGGTAGAGCTTTCATTTCCAAAAATATTTTGATGATTTGCTTCTTTGCTCAAAACGGAAGGTCAAACCCCACCGTGCTTTATTCAAATAATGCTTAGATGAACTTTCACTATGACTAGAAATATTAGATTTTATTTATCTACAATAGTTTTTTGAAACACCCAATGAACAAAAAAAATCTGTTGCTTACATAGCCTTGTGAACACTATGCTAGACAGGTAGATTAACTTAATTCGAAATACTTTGATCTTTAAGATCTTCCAGGACTAGAAGCTATTGCCTCATGGAATTTAATCTCCTTGGCAATCCTGGAATCAAAATTTTGTGTGCGGGTGTGTGGCTTTTGTTTGTAGGTTTTCTTTTAGTTCAGATAGTAACACAACACTAAAATAATCAAAAGTTTTCTGTGAGTTTCACAAAACATTTTATTCTTTCTAAAGATCATGCAATATAATCATTATCAGCTTTCAAAAGCTGCTAGGTATTCAGGTGTTTAAAGGATTTCTGATCCACACAATTAGCCCTGTAATAAAGATGACTGCAGAAAGCCGTGGCAGTGCCACTTCTTGAAAGTGTCTTCTTGCTATTTTCTGTCTTTACATTTGTATTTTTGTTTTCCATTCATCCTATCCTCCTTCCCCAATTCAGCACAGAAAAAATCAAGCATTTTAGCAAAAGCTAAATGATGAGAAGTGAGCTTAAAACTCCATTCCCAAGGTACTACAAGTCTAAAAGCACAATAAACAGGCTATCTAATTAAAGGAACTTCAGAAAAGAACTTAAAAAGAAACTTCTTGCAAGAAGTCTTAAATTTAATTCTCCTCTTCCCAGAAGGTTGAGTTTTGTGTTCAAGAATTAGATATTAGAAGTCTGTGTGTGTGACTCTCAGCACGTTTCCTCTTTAATTGTGTCCTATAGCACATTTTGTGTCCTTTGGGGTACAACCTCATTTTCAGTCA
This sequence comes from Oxyruncus cristatus, assembly GCA_013399855.1. Classification (NCBI taxonomy): domain Eukaryota; kingdom Metazoa; phylum Chordata; class Aves; order Passeriformes; family Cotingidae; genus Oxyruncus; species Oxyruncus cristatus. Next base: position 1,575,069 of record VXAY01002648.1, read on the forward strand.
ACTTAAAAAAAAAAAAAAAAAAAAATTAAGCTTAGAGCCTTCTTCAGGGTTACTTCTGTTCTCCTGGACGTTACATGTAGAGTTGGATTAACCATATACCTGTCCTCTGGAGATTAGATTATCAAGGACAAAATCACTATTGCCTATGGTGAAAATCATTCCTTCTTAATTGTCCAAATGCCATCTGGAGCAGACAGGTATTATAGTCTCATAGTAATTATTCTACTCTTAACATAATTTATTCTTGTTTTTCTTTCTCTATGCTATTTCTTACCTGACATTGTATACTGTATAAGCAGGTATAAATTTACGTAAATAGATCGTATCTTCTATTAAAAAAAAAAA
>VXAY01002648.1:1575438-1657008 GCA_013399855.1 Oxyruncus cristatus
AAAAAAAAAAAAAAAAGCCCTCACAAAGCATCAGATGCTCTTGACAAATAAAATACAAGTAATCAAAATGGGATTCTGGCATCCACCCAATAGCATTACCATAGCAGCAAAGGTATACAATGAAAATGTAATAATCATAGTGAGTATTATAAGTCAAAGAGTACACATGCAGTATGGAAAAATCTGCTAGTGATGTATGTAAAATAAGTGATCAATGCCTAGATGTTCAGCTTAGCTAAAACATTCCCCTTTAGGGGTTTGAATTCCATAGCTGTCTAAGACAGACATGGTAAGTACTCTGAGAAGTAGATGATTCTTTATTTCCACCAGAGATGGTAAAGGGAAGTCACAAGAAGTTTAAAAAGTAATCTTTCTTACCAGATATTAAAAAATTGTTCAATCTCTGTTCAGTCTCTGGTCCCTAACAGAGAATCTCATTGGTATTGGGAAAATTCTTCATAACAAATTCAATAAAACACATTAGGACACCAAGGAAACAATTCAATATTCTTGTATTCTAATTAACCATTTGGCTACTGCTGAACAGACTGTAATATTAGCAGATGTGTATCTTCCATCCTGTCAAATCAAATCTCCCTGACACATTAAAAATACAAAACATTGGTTTCAGGCACTTTTTACCTTAATAAGGCAGTGAAGGACTTGGGATAAGTTGGAGAGAACTACCAATTCTTTATGCATTTCCTTTTTTTTGTGTCAAATCTGACGATTTAAAAGGCTCTCCAACAGAAACGCCTCTGCTGGACCTTGAAATGGTCAGATCACTAACTGTGCATCTCACTTTGAGCTTCAATAGTTTTAACAACACTTATGGAATGATTTATTTCACTGTAGTGGCAACTAGTTCTAGCCAGAATAAGCAAAGTCAAAACATTACTTTTTTGCGTATGGCATTAAATTCCCTGGCAAAAACTAAAGAAAATCAGTCTTGGGGATTCTGCTCCCACTAAATAATGGTATCAGCTGCTCAGCAGTCGAGTTTTAGGTTTAAAAGCCGTTTCTATATTTATCCTCCAGCTTCATGAATACAGCTCTTGCAAGTACTAATGCAGAAGCAGACCTTGGCACAGACAGCACAATTTCAGATTGGCACATTGCCTGCTTTACTGAGGAAGTCAGCGGTCTGCCAGTGCAGAAGGTTTCTGGGGTCTAGTGGGTGGTTAAGGCTCTGGAGTACCCCCTATCCCATTCCTTGGCATGTCATCAACCGTCAGGAACAGAGGAGACAATGCCCTGTGGGGTTATGTAGCAGGGCAGTGCTCTACTCTGTCATGGACAAATCCTGATGACCAGTCCTGAGGCTTGTCTTCAGGCTCCCTGAGGGACTTAGTTCAAACCTGTTTTAGAAGAAGTGAAGGCTGCATTTGACTTTTGAATTCTCCTCATTAGGAGGCTCTTACTGCCTCTGCAGTAGCCTTGCTTTCTCATGCAGTCAACACAATGAAAACCTCAGTATGGCCAACTACATTTAGAAGTGTGCATTTCTTTTGTCACACACAATAATAATAATAATAAAACTGCAGATTTTCCCCCCTAGAAATGCAGCTCAGCAAACTCCGTCCTGGCTATTAGAAACTCTTGGCTTCTTTCCATGTTACATATAATCCCTTGTCATAAAAATGCTGTGAGTGAAATGATGCCCTTTTGTTAGGTCCATGATGCAATTATCTTAGTGTATTTGGCACTGACATGCTTAAATAGATTAAATACCTCTATTGATATAGGATAGGGAATGGTACAGTAGCTCATTCAGACTTAATTGTGTTGGTTTTGCCAAGGCTGTAGAGTATAAAACTTTTCTCCAACATGAACTGACATGATTCACAGTGCACAGCAGGGCTGGTTTTAGTGCACTGGCAGAGATGGCTACTTTGCAGAACAGAGCTGTGTGCTAGTCTTCTTCTTGCATCTGGTAGGTCATATTTATGTGGAAATGAATTTTGAAAGCATATACATCTCTGTCCTTATGACATCTGCTGAGCCTCTTGGCTGTTTATCCCTGCCAGATCAATCGGTTCATGTAGCTTCCTTCAAAGGGTCAGCGGGACTTCTCAATTGCATAAAATGTCAAAACCCCATCATTCTGACAAGCATTGCATGTAATCAGTGTAGAGCTTAGGTACAAAGTAGAAGACTTGTTTTTAAAATCCAAATGCTGGTATAGAACAGAATTCATCAAAGTGGATGGAAAGAGCAAGATTTTGCTATGCTCCTCACAGCAAGCTGAGCAGTTCACCTTTTCCACTCTCAGGAGGAGGACAGCTTGTTCCTGATCCTCACAGCCCCAGGCCACGGTCTGACTCCCAGAAGGTCTATCTGGGGATTCAGAGAAGGAGAGAAAAATGTCAGGCAGGTTCCCTTCTCCAGCTGCTCTCTGCACATCAACCCCAGGTTTCTAGCATGTGACCTGCCAATATTCCTGTTACCCCACTGCTGACGATCCTTTTCTCTCAAAAGAGATGCTGGTTGGCTTAGGATGGGGAATACATGTCAAACACAATAAAATGGACTGTGTGTGGATGTTTGATTTTTTCCTTGTATCTTAAGTTTATTTGACACTATCTTTAAAATGCTGTTACATTGCCAGCAATTGTTCTGCCACTCTATATTTTTGACTGCTCTGTGCAGTCTGAATTTAAAATGAATGGTGAGATGGAGTTTTCATTTTGTAGGAAACTGAATTCTTTAGGAGCCTACCTTCTCCCCTGGGGGAAAAAAAAGACCCTGCTCCTTGCTTTTCTTGAAATTTCCTTTCTTTGTGACAGAATAAAACCATTTCTGGTCACTCTTGAGCAGAGAAAAAAGGAAGTATTCCAACTAATTCTATCAACGCAACACTGGGTAGAAGGATAGAGCAACAAAAAATTATTTTAATGTATGCTATTTATGCTTGAAAACAATCCAGTGAAATTGTGGCGGTGTAGCCAACAAGGCAAAAGTTCATAGTTACTTTGGGGATACTTTGGGAAGCACAGCAACATATCTATTAGGACTAAATATTGAGAAAATTATGGGGGCATTATCTGAAGTTTTGGTTATATATGGTTTTCACTATAATGCAGTGAAAAGACAGTTGTGGCTAAACATACTTTAGCTTTAAAATGTGCCTTTAATTTAAGTGAAGCGGGATAGAATTTTCTGTAGTTAGACATTTCACACATCCAGTTAATAAAAATGGAGTAGACAATTTTTTAAACTAAAATTCTACATAATGTCACAATTTTATCAGAACAAAAAAAGAAATAAAAATTGCTTGTAAGATGGAGGGAATATTAGTTTGATCATTAAAAGAATTAAAAGGAACAGCATAACATCCATTTATAATTTAACTTATGCCAGTGGCTGCAGGAGGCTACCTTACCCTTTTGTGATCTCTCTCTAACTGTAATTACAGCTGTGGTTGTTCTCTGCTGAGTTACCTAGAATCTCTTTGCTGTAAGAATTTCTCTAGCTGGGTTATTTCTGGCAGTACAGCTAGTGACTATTGCCCATGATTGAGGTGGAAGACTACTGCAAACAATGATAGTTGCCTGAGATTCAAACAGGAAGAGAGGCTGAAACCATAAAACCCTGCAGGAATTAGAACTAGCAGATAAATCTTGTGGTAGAATAGGAAACTCTGTGAATTCTCTTGAAGATCATATTTTGGCAAAGGATCCTCCAAAACAGTCTGAATATGAAAAAAATCCACAAACACATTTTCTTTCTGTCAGACATGACTCTCATTATGGATTACAGTGTTATGCTAATTCAGGGTAAGTGATATGATGTACAGAGAAGGAAGTGACAGCTATGATCAGATAATGCTGCATTAATTAATAATGAGACTATGGTGGAATTCTTGAAGAATGAAGCCAGCTTGGATATTTATATTACTGTGACTTAACTATGATTAACACTGTACAGGCACTCTGAGAAAAAGGGTGTGCTTATACTCTCCAGAAACATTTAAAGTAGAAACCTCAGTATACTCTGTACAGTTGTTTCCAAGGAGATGAGAATGAATTAAACCTAGCTTTAAAAACAAAAAGTAAAAATGCATAACTGATGCATTGCATCCATAGACATTAGTGAAAAGACGAAATGCAGTCCATTAGAAGTGGATTTTGAAAGAAAAAATATTATTTTTAACAAATACTATTATCTATGGCTTGAAGAATAACTAAAAGGGCAGTATGGGAGCTGCCATTTGAGACATTTGAGGCTGTCTCTACAATCTTTGACAGTCAGGTCTCTTTTTATTTTGTCTTTGTCTGAGAATCTGAATTCTTCTTTCCTGGAATGCTTTGCTAATGATTTAGAAGAAAAACCTCTGTTTTAAGTTGACTTCCTGAGGAAAATTTTCAAGAAATCTGTTTTAAATAAAAGATGGTAGGACATGAATATATTAGGTTATTTATTCATTCTAGTTACTTTTTGACAGATGCAATTTTAACAAATCTGTTATCATGGTAAACAGATGTCTTTAGTTTACAGATGTATTTGAAATTTGGTGGAAAAATGCTAAAAGAATATTTGAGAAAAATTCTGAAATATACTTGAAAAACACAGCAGAAAAAAAATCTCTTTTTTTCTTTTTTTTTTCTTTTTTTTCCTCCAGCCTCTAGTCCCTCCACGAACTTCTCCGCGAGTCCATCCCACAGGCAACAGGTCTTTGCAAGCTGCTGCAACGTGGACCATTCTTCCATGAGGTGCAGTCCTTCAGGCACAACCTGCTCCAACATGGGTCCATCACAGGGTCTCAAGTCCTACCAGCAAACCTGCTCCAGCATGGTCTCCTCTCTCCATGGATCTGCAGGTCCCTGCCAGGAGCCTGTTCCATCATGGGTTTCCCATGGGTTCACAGCCCTTTCTCAGGCATTCACCCACTCTGGTGTGGGTCTTCTCCATGGGCTGCAGGTGGATCTCTGCATCCCCATGGTCCTCCATGGCCCGTAGGGGCACAGCCTGTTCTTACCATGGTCTTCACCATGGGCTGCAGGGGTTCCTGAGCTCCGGCACCTGGAGCACCTCCTTCTCCTCCTATTTCACTAACCTTGGTGTCTGCATTGTTGTTCCTCTCACATGTTCTCACTCTGCTCTTCTCTGGCCATAATTACATGTGCACAATAACTTTTTTTTTTTTTCCTTCTTATACATGTTATCACAGAGGCTTTACCAACATTTCTGATCGGCCCAGTCTTGGCCAGTGGCAGGTCTGTCTTGGAGCAGCCTGGTAATTGACTCTGCCACACACAGCAGGAGCTTCTGGCAGCTTCTCACAGAAGCCACCCTTCTAGTCCCCCTGTTACCAAAATCTGACCACGTAAACCTAATACAGGTCTACTTGTCAGAAGTGGACTATATTAAGTTTAAATGGACAGCAGCTTTATGCATTTAAATACATGCAGATGACTAAAGCCAGACAGGCTTTAAAGTGAAAGCCTACAACTTTAGCATGTCAGACAATGGTGTCTTGTCAGTGTGGCTTCACAAACTCTCTCACCTTTGAACAAAGTAAATTCTCTCCACTTGCTCATAGGGTTAAGTTGAATTTTTTCAGTCTCTTTCCTTTCTCAAACTTTGCTGACAAAGAAAAAAGTGAATCTGAGGTTGTGCAAGCAAAATGTCTGAATGATTATGCATTCTAATTTCCTAGATCTGTTAAACTTCTAAATACATAAATTACATCTAACTGTACAGCTCCATGATACTTTGCAGAAGGTTTGCTTCTGTCATCAGCTCTCTTCCATTTTGGCTCTGATGGGGAGCAACATAAGTAATCTCATAAATAACTCTGGACTGCCGGAAAAAGACATCTTCCATGCAACCCCAAAAACAAAACTGGTGTACAAGTTCAGATAAACAGAGGCAGAGGGAAGACATACACCATCACTGTTGGCCAGTGACGGAGGATGGAATGTCTCTTCTACTTTTGAGTTTGTTCTCATTTTTTATTTCCATGAATTCTCATCACTATCAATCCAGTCGAGTTTCCCACTGCCAACTGACTAATTTTTTCGAGGGCTTTCCTGTGAAGTCAGTTCCTGTAACAGTGGAATTGGTCAAGTGTTTATTTTTTGATAAAACTTTGAATGTTAATATATCAAATTCAATAAAAGGAATCAGCTGCTTCAAAATTATTTTTACCTTTTATTTTCTCCATTTTATAACACACCTAAAGACTTTAGCAAGCTATTTTGTGTAACTCCTTGCAGGCCACAGAATTTCCAGATGCTGATTTCCTCAGGAAAAAAGAAAACTCTTATTTTCTTGCTTTTTTGGGTGCTTTGGCATCCCTTTGATTCTGTACGCACACAGAATCCTATAGGCTAGCAGCTCTGCAAACTTTCCTAGCACATCCTGCCTTTATTCAATTATGAAGAATGAAGGAAAATGAGAACGACTGAGGGAAGATACTAGTATCATACCTTTGGAGGATCTAGGATGCTGTGCTAAGAGATTCTGGGAAGGAAGGGAGTAGAGAGCAGTAAGAAGAAACAGTATGTTAGCACCAGAGGCACAGAAGTCAAGTGGCCCCAGAGAATCATTCTGTTCTACAGTATAGGTACGGCTGGAGCTGCAGGCACATCGCGCTGTTGTTCCAAAGATTTCTGCATCACGTTCAGCTGATGTTGCAGGTTTCTAGTGTAGTTAAAAGCTGTTCCTGCTTACTTCACCAGTTCTGGCCCACATACTGTTTGCAAGCTGAACTATCTCTAATGTCCTGCTATTAAAAAAATAGTCTGCTCAATAAACAAGTGAAACTATTATTGGAAATACTTTTCTGGGTTGATCCCATGTCTCACTGCTTTTATTGCTGACTCAGTGAAGTAGTAATAGCAATGATGGCCTCCTGTCCTTGGAAAAGAAACTTGACAGTTTGATGATTTTGTCAAATTTACTTTTCCAATAAATTACAAAGATGAGATTTGGGACTAAACTCCTATGTTGTCCAACTTAAGTCTGCACAGGGTTTTTTTCCTTCCTTATGGAAATGGTTCTTCATAAAGCAACTGCAAACTGCTACCAGCTCCATGTGTGATAATGTGCACAGCAGCAAATAATCAAAGACTTATATCAAAGGAGGTAATGAGAGCAAGCTGAGTAGTTGGACTGCCCTGAGTGGAAATGATCTGGCAAAATTTTGAAACTCCATTTCAGTTTGCTGTATCTCTATATCATGTTCCCTGGCATTCCCTCTGCAATTGGATTTTATTTAGTGTAATTGCAGGGGGCATCCAGACATGACAGTAAAGTAAGCATTAGTGATAGTGTTAGAGAATGTGATAATGGTAACGATAATCTATAAATGAAAAAATGGACATCAGTTCTAGTGGTCTAAAAATGTGGGTATAAGAAAGATTCAGGGCTAAAGAAGTTCTTATTTTGAGAAAAGCTTCTGCTTTTTTTTTTTTTTTTTTACATAACTTGAGCTAATAGCACAGATATTCTTTGGCTACATGGCTGCCTTGTAAAAGCTAAATTAGAATAATTTTTAACATACAAATTAAAATATGCTGATTTTATCACATAATTAATGGTTGTATAGAGAAATCATATGTAGGACTGGGAAAGATTGTTCTCAAATTTAGCAGAAATTAACTGTTTATTGAACCAATGAATAAAATGTGTTTCTTCTCTGTTATCACCTCTTAATCTCTTATTATTATCTTACTAAATTGAATTTAAATAACCTTATCTGTGGAATGTTAAATTCCCAGATTTGTTTCTGAAAAAATTAAAAGCCAAGAAATACAGAAAAAACAGAATATGAGAAGAGAAAAAAAAACAGGACTAAAAAAAAGAGGAATAAAAATGGATGTAGAAAGGCAGTGATAACAATTGAGAGACATAACAAGCAAATTAATTTCAGACAGAATAGTCATATGGCTGAAATCTTCCAATTAGGAAGGCATGAGTCTGACACCCAAGTGCCTTAAAGAAATAATCTGAAACTGAGAAGCTGTTGCTTAATATCTTTAACAATAAGATTAAATTCTCAGATGTTCAATATAAATTGCATTCTCCAGTCTGCTCGAATACTTATTATGTAGGGAAGGGGCTGCATGTGTGTAATTCATTAAAAAACCAGCTTTTTAATGATGCATTTTTCACTGATAGAAAGGTCAGGGATTAGGGGTGGACACTGAAAACCAGCTCTCAAGGAGCTTGTCATCTAGGGCCCTGCTGGTTGGGCAGAAGCCAGGCAGTTACTGACTGCTGGTCCCAGCCTGTGCTACTGCTTCTCTGGAACTCACTTAGACCAGATGCTCAAAGGTGTCTATGGAGGTGTCTCACCCCTGAGTCTGGTTTCCTTCTATCTACCTGAACAGAGTGGTAAACAGTAACCCTCTTCTTCATAGGGCTGTAGGAGGAACTAACAGCTAATACTGGCACAGTGCTAAAAAATACCTAGTACTTAAAGTAGATATCTTGTATGAGCTGATCACCGTTTTATTCTTTCATGTGCAAGTTCACTGCCAGCACACAGATTTGTGTTGCTCTAGGCAAAATGGAAAACATCTGCCCCTCGTATGTCTGCAGTCACCCATAAAATAACAGTCAAAAGACATTTAGCTGCCTCTGCTACCTTTCTCATTGCCAGCCATATGTATTTTATATTGTAAGCTATAACCAGCTCTATGCTGAACTGCTTCAGATTGTTTTTCCCATGTCCTTTCTGTGGATATATGAAGTACAGGAAAAAACTCCTGCACTGTCATTTCGAATTCATGTTCTCCACAACAAAAGCAGCAGTAAGATTTTCTTACAGGAAGTGAAAGGAATGTCAGAAATCACATCTGTCCTCATGTATCATGAGTAAGATTGGAAAAAACTAAGAAACAGAAATAAGGAGGCAGAATGGTGGAGGGAATGAAGCTTTCAAAGATACAAGATACTAAATCAGGTTTCGATTTTTACTTATTGAACTCATTTTAACTACTGTTTTATTTTCTGTGTGGGGGGGAAAAATAGAGATGTTCCAAATTGCCATAACAACAGGCTGCACTCCTTAAAACAAGATAAGCTGTGTGTCAAAGTAAAACTGTTGCCATGGTAACCAGTTGCATATTTGAAGTGCATCATCCTGGTTTAATCAGTCAAATTGCCTCTTTTCAAAAAATCAACTGCATCGACATTCTTATAGCAGAACCAGTGAAAAGAGGAAAATATAAAAGTTAATAAAAAGCAGTATCTCTCCTGTATGTTCTTTGCCTGAGTGATTTTATTTCAGAAAGGTCACTTAACCTGCTTCTTCCTCACAAGAGTGCAAATACTTTTATCCTAGGGTTCTCAGAAATTCCTCTCATCTGTTCAAGATATGCTTTCCCTAAAAAGGTTAATAGGATACTGGCATCTACACACGTAGTTGCACATTCATGAAACCTCCCAGTGCCGATAACACATATTTATAACCTCTCTGAGAAGACTTAAAAAATGGCAGTTGAACTTAATCCATAAAATCAGTATCTGCCTTTTTCACAAATTTCATTATTAGATGGTCAAAGCTAAAAGCTATTTTATCCCTTTTAAAATTAATTTTCTCTTTCTGATTTTTAAGTTATTATTATATTATTATTTATTTAAAGAAAACATTTATACACTGAAAACAGATTGTTTTCATTGAGACTTAAAGAAAAATATTTCAATTATTAAATTTTTGTATCACGAAAGAGTTTCGTGGCATGAATGTCTGCTGTACTATATTTAGTTTTGTTGTGTCATCTCAGATTCCTATATTTTTGGCCCTGAAAGTCTATGAACCATCAAGAAAGTGACATTTATGCCTCAGGAGAATGCAGAAGAGCAAAAAATGTAACATTTTAAAGGCTACACATACAACCCACGATCGCTATATTGTTCTTTTGAGATACTAGTTGGTATGATGGAAGGTGAATAGGGTACATTACCTACACAGAGCTATTGCACAAATCCTAGCTCATCTCTCAGGTCTCTAGGAAGTACTATTAGCCTACATTTTCTAATGAGGATTTTGAGTCAGAGAGCCTGACTATCAGTCTCAGTGGTATAGTTGCTTTTCCTATTTCTTTTTTAGCCTAGAGAACATAGTGGTTGCATAGGGAAAGAAACAGGTTCTGCAGACGTGAAATGGTTTCCTTCTTCTAATGAATGGCCAGTCAGTGCTGCATTAGGAATTGCAGTAAAACTCTCAGAATTAAAATGGCCTCTTTCAATAAAATTATTCATAATTTTATTAGACTAAGTAGAATATCACAGATGTCTTACTGCTTTTTCAGGAAAAGTTTAAAACAAATCTATGAAATTCAAAGCATTACATTCTTTTTTTGCAGGGCCCACAGAGAAAATATGACATTCCTATTACATTCCTGTTCTTTCTGCCAGTTCCATTAAGCCTTAGTGAAAAAGAAAAAGCAGGACTTCAGCGAAGCTTTGCCATTTCCTGATGCAGCAGATCTATGTAAGATAGTACATACCAAGGCAAATAAAGGAGGAAACTTTCCTCAAAAAAATACTGAGAAGTTATTAATTTCTAACACAGAACAAATTCAGAAAATATTTAATACAATTATAAAAAAAGTTCAATTGTACTTTACGCTTGCATTTGTTATTGCTACTATGTTGTGATTATTTGAGGGTGACATCACAGCTGAGACTTTCAGAAATTAAATGTAGGTATCTGCTCTATTTTCTAAGTGGCTGTCAAAACATTTTTTTTCTGTCATGGTGATAAGTCTCTGTTTCTACAGGTTTTATAGTGTCACTGAGACATTATTTTGATATTGATATATGAGGGAAATTGTTAAATCTAAGAGGCCAATATAAATTCAAAATATCATGCTCATCACCCACATTGTTTTGTCCCTGGCCCTTTCCCATCTGCAGGTATTTATGTGTTTATGTTCTTCACAGTTAAATGATAAAGATTAAATAACGTAGCACTTCAGTCTGACATTCAGTGTATGCTACTCTTTTGTACAGGCATAATATTGCTGTACTGGCAGTATGGAAATTTTCACTGATATAAACAGAAATACACATTTTATATTTTCCCAGATTTCTATTTCAACAAAATAAGCTCTCATTCACACAAAAAGGCCTTTGTTATTCATGTTCATGTCGTCTTAATTAGCAACTGAGCTTTGTAAAACTAACAAGCAAAGAAGTCCAGCCTTTGTAGCCATTTCCTTTGTGCTAAGGACAGAAGTGGCTGTAAGGGACACTGTATTTCCTGACTTCTTAGGATTATTTTGCTGACACCAGTTGGGTCTACTTCTCCTAAAGTCCCTTCTGCTTGAGGACTGGCTTATAAGTCTGTCAGTTTTAGCTGGGGCTTGTTCTCTGTTGTTTTACCAAACAGCAGCCATGGTTGGGCAGGCAGAATCTAAACCTGTCCTTTTCCTGATCTTGTGTTCCCTCAGCTGCAACTTCCAGTCCAAACAGAGCCTGACTTGGGACTGCTGCAGTGGGTAAATATTCATGTGTATTAAGGTGTTTTGTGCTGTACTGATGCACTGTAGCATTTTATTGGTTTTGTTTCGTTAATTTATTTTTTAAATTTTTTTTTAACATCTGTATTGATATTCAAATCTCCTGCTATGATACAAGATCATTTGTTTGGAATGAGTATGAGATTTCAGTCTTTTACTTTAATCTGCTCCAGTATTTGCTCTTTTTAAACATATCTGTTGCATTTAATGTCTTCAAGACACACATACTTTTATCTTCTCAGAGTAGTAGCAGCTAGGAATAAAAAGTGTCAGTCTCAGCATAAATGATGGGCATGACTTGTACAAATTGCTGCTGCATACCATCCTTCTCATTGTGAGCCTAAAGGCATCACTACATGCAAAGAATTCTGTGTAGCCTGTGCACAGAGTTGATCTGCATACAAGGAAAAGCTTGGGTGTTTGTGGTGGCAGGCCTAGGATAAATCAGTAGAGAAAATAAAATAGAAATCCACTGTGCACTCCCAAATTCACTTTAAAATTCTCATGTCCTGAAGGCAGACAGAAGCATTTGTTCTCAGTAAGACGCTGTGTTAACTAGATGAATACATGCCATTAAACCTGGCATGCAATGTTTAACATCACTATGATTTCAGAATAAATTCAGTGGCAGTACTTTTCCTCCTCCTTCTTTTCTCTTTTCCTTGAGCATTAATTAAATACAGCATTCACAAGCATGGCCACAATAAGACTGATGTATGGGATAGTTATATTAATTTCTAATCATCTTTTAATAGGGAGTATCTGGGCTGCTTTTAGTCAGCAATAGATATCTTTAGGGTTTTAAATACTTTTATCCACTGACACAGAAATGCATTACCAAATACAATCTTATTGCTGGAAGTGTGAATTTTATGTTTTAGAAAATATATGAGTAACCAAAGAACTCAAAATTAGGCCATGCTTCACCTGAAGAGAATTGTGTATCATTTATAGTTAAAAAAAAAAAAAAAGCCTCATATGTTCCTACAAAAGCGTCTGAGTTTATATGGTATAAATGTATACATCCAAATGTGCCAGAAACAAAAATAAAACATGGGAAATTCATCAGAAATATGTGACATCTCTTGTAATCATTAGATTACAAATCCCAAAGAAACAAAACCTTTTACTTCTGTAAAAAGAAAGTATATATGCAATATAGTTTGAACTTTAAATTGTATATTTTTGTTCTCAAAATCACCTCTTTGCTTTTGCCTTCATTGAAGCTTAAAAGCACATTATTTATTTAGGAAAACCTTACTCCTTTATGTGAGTTGATTCTGCTACAATCAGTCCTTGACCTAGATTCTCACAGTTCTCAGAAATGATGGGTCTGAAGTTGTTCAGACTCCATTTCATAAGGGAGTGAGTTCTTGGAATGTAGTATTTAGTCAAAGCTCAGTGTGTGAATCAAAACAGGACAAAACTCACATTGTTCTACTCTCAAAAGCCATTTTTAGTGTGTTCAATAATTACTTCACAGCTGGCTTTAATAAAATGTGTGCTGGAAAGGAGCCAGATTTATGCAATATTTAAATATCTAATTTTTAAACTGGTAGTCATGAGACAGATAGAGCATGATTTCTAGTGCAGCAGGAGAGAGCTGAATGAAATATGCATCCCTTATTGTAAGCATGGAAATAACATAATGCAGTTTGAGTATTAAGAAAAATCCAATACCTGGCACTGGAATTTCTGAGATAATTCATAATCGTGTGGTTTTTTGAGATCTTCAGAGAAAGAATATCTGACATTATTTAAAGGAAGGAGGAAAATAGAAGCACTGTTTATCAATATACAATCTCAATAATTAGGGAGAAAGATTATTTAGAATAATATGCTAGTGCAAGGTAATAATTTCTGGGTTTTTTTCCAATGTTATGACCAAATTAGAAATGAGAGAGGTGAATGATCAGGCTCAGAAATTAGGTGTGCATGGGGTACCATGTCAGGACAGAAGCTGTTCATGCAGTATAAATGAGCTAACATCAAAAACGAGTAGTAAAAATGACAATCAAAGGGAAGGCCAGATAACAGACAAAAATTGGACCAAGGGTCATCATTTCAGTGTATGTGCACCTACCATGTCTAGAGGTAACATTTTAGGCTAAAGGTAGAAGGATGACCGAGGAAAAGAGCATCTGGAACAGGGAACAAAGTCATTGTCTGCAAATCAAAAGTCACTTTCAAAATGGAAATAGGAGAAGACAAGCTATGGATTCAGAAAAGCAGACGTCTGGTTCTCAAAATGTTGAGAAGCTGACAGGATCTGAATTAACTCTTATAGTCTACAGGCATCTATTCTTTCTTCAGCACCATGTTTAACAGGAGCAAGTGAAAGTGTAAAGCACCTGTATGTATCTGTGTTGTGTGGTTCAAGAAGAACACCTACATGCTATCATGCTTTTAGGTAATGTAAAAGTTTCAATATGTGGGTTTCATTTTGCAGTTTAGACTTAGGAGTCTGTACTGGCTCAGGGAAAAACTATGAATATCCTTGGTTGGAATTCAATAATTGAGAGAACAGTTAGAAACACTTACCACGTGAAGATCATATTAGGTAATTAGTGGTGTTTTGAAAGTTCAGAAAGTATCTGTATCCAGATAGCCAGACTAGATTTTTATTTGCTCTTGGTCTGGCAAATGCAGTGCTTGCATAGAAGACCCAACTTCAGAGACTTCACTACCATGTGCAGGATCTACAGATGTATTGGAAATGACTGCTTGTGTAAACACAGATGCTATTTTGCAAAAGTTTGTAGATAGCAGCTGGATAATGAGTTAGACATTTTTTTCACTGAAGAACTGCACATGGTTCTATGTACAGCAATGTGAAAGGCATTAGAACAAACATGTAGCAGGGCAGAGCTCCTTACTCTGGAATTTTTGAACCCCTCTGTCCCCCATTTTTGCCATAATGCTCTCTGCAATAAGCCGTAAAGCTCTGCTGTGAGATGACATGCATAGTAATAAAAAGAGGTAACTGGCATCCTTTTGTTTAAATGATTTGTTTTGAAACATGGGTTTATTGAATGTGATATTTCACAGAAATACAGTGGCTTAGCAAAATTTCCACTAAGGATTTTTTTAAAAATCCTGAACCTCCTGGTAGCTTGTCACATTTGAGAAAATGGAAAAAGAGTGGAGAGCAATGAAAAAAGAAAAAAAAATGGGCAAAATTGGTAACTCAGTTTTTCATAGATATTTCAGTACACCTTTGATACTGTATAAAAAAATATTGCTTTGCATTCTAATGCAGATGAAAAGCAAAGGGAAAACCTTAAAACTTGGCACAAAACTGAATATTTATCTACCACAGAGTTTTAGTGCTAAGCATACTTTAAATAGCTGGCTTGTTCACCTGTCTTTGGAGAGTAAGAGGAACAGATTTCTATTGGGGAATTTAAAGGATTATCATATTTGGGATCAAATTACATTTTTAAGTGCTAAGAAAATGCAGAATATGGTCTCCGAAATCAGTCGCAGTTCATGAACTGGAAAAGGAGAATGAGTATGAATTTTATTGCTCACAAACATTAAACTTTTTAATGATTGTAGATATTTTCAGTATAAGTGGTTGAATATAAAAATGTTCAACATTGTTCAATGTCATTGTGAAGATAATATGATGAAGAAAACTTGTTTCAAAGAGAAATCTGCTGGTAGAAACATAGGGCAGTTAAAAACTTCCAGTAAGTTAGCTCTGTGAATTATAGTTAGGTTTTAAAGCTTCATATCTGTAATCATTTATTAATACAATGGCTATCAACTATTTTACCTTATTTGGCAATTTGCTGACTGCATTTATTTTGCAGCATTTTAGGGACCATATCTACAATAAGAAAAAGTGAATAAGACCCTTACTGATCTGTGATAGGTATTGCATAATTTTGCTGGCACTATAGATGTGCTGACATTCCTGCTGTAGTAGTTAGGAACAGAATTTAAAAGCAAGGTAACTTGATCTGAAAACACACAGATAAATATTATAGCAGCTTGAAAGTCTTGATTGTTACTTCTTTGATTTTTTCAATGATAATTCAATTTTTTTCACATGCATTTTACTTCTAGCACAGATGTTAGTTATCTTTCAGAAAATTCTTATATGTCTCCCAGAGAGAAGGCAGGATATTTTTTTCATGTATATGCCCTTTCTTACACAACTGATAAAATCTAAATATATAAACATCTTTGCAGTAGTTAAACATGTATTTGGCTTCAGGTTTCCTCAGTCTTTGGTTTTAAAAGAGTATGTGTTAAAACAAGAGAGTTTTTGAGTAAGTTTCACTTGAATTTTCTGCCTATTATATATCACTGGTTTTGCCAGCACTGTTTACC
This sequence comes from Oxyruncus cristatus, assembly GCA_013399855.1. Taxonomy (NCBI): domain Eukaryota; kingdom Metazoa; phylum Chordata; class Aves; order Passeriformes; family Cotingidae; genus Oxyruncus; species Oxyruncus cristatus. Next base: position 1,591,251 of record VXAY01002648.1, read on the forward strand.
TTTCACTACAACTTATTCATCTGTGTCTAAACTTTTCTTTATTGTGTTGATGATTTCATATAGTATTTTGAAAGGCAGTGCATGTTTTCTTGTAGTATTTCCCATTTTTCCAATGCTTTGAATCTCAGCCTTTTAGTAAATTATCATGGCTCTGGGTGATTAGATCACTAAACGATCAATATGTGGAAGCTGAAGAGGAAAAAAAGAAAATCTGGTGATATATAATGATGACACAGTTATTTGGTTTATAATCACATAAAAATATTAGCGAAAATCTAATACTATCTACTATACTAACTCTCCTGGCTAGAGACTAATAATATTGTGGTCTTCAGTATTTTCAAGGGTTTTTTGAGGCTAAGTATTGGGACATCTAGGCAAATGCATGTTACAAGGCTTCTAAACACGAATGTTATTTATGTGGTAGATATGAATGATCACTGGAGAGCCATTATGGTCTATTATGTAAATAATCATTTAGAGACTTTAGAAAATTTGTAATTATGATAGTGCAGAAGCTCTAAATTGATTTTCCATAAATGTTTTATGAGGCATTTGTTAATGGCACTGTTAAGGTAATCTCTTAATTAAAACATTCTAACTTTATGTCACTAACAGATATTAGGCACGCTGGAAGGATAATCTACTATAAAGTACTTCTCCATTTAGTTTTGGATTCTGATACAGCACATTCTCTAGCTGGTTATTAAGTGGCAAAAGGTGTCAGAAAATAACTCTAATTGAGCAGATGTTCACATATGAGCTTCAAAAGTCCAGCAGGTTTTCTTCTTGTTTCCCTGTTTCTCTAGGGGAATATGTAAACATATTTATTTTGTATTGAAATCTCAGGTGGTTTTTTGGGAGGGAGGGGCAGGTCTGAGTGAGGAAAGACGCTGTAATGTCTTATGAATACCAGCTGTCCTGGATGGTGGCACACCATGGTTTGGTTTCTGATGCATCTGGTAAAGAAAAATTAAATTGGTCCTTCTAAATTTTCTCAAGAAAAAAAAAAAAAAGGCAAAAAAAAAAGCAAAGGTATTTCATATTCACATGCTATCATTGGGTAGTTTTCACTGAGAGGAACTTAAAATGAGGCCTGAAGGCATGAGATGTGGTGTTCTACAATATGGAATAAAGGATTCCTCACCATGATTACAGAAATGCCTGTACTGTTCAAGAGTCCAGTTTGCTCTTTCTTAAATCACTTAAGTCTGATTCCATCAAGCAAAAGTGAAATTAAAATATTGACCAACTTCTTGAAATATATTGTCTACTTCCTTTTCTCCTCTCATCCCTGAACTAATTTTGAGAAGGTAACTCTTCTACCTCTACTGATCTTTTAGGCATTATGCAAAGGTCAAGATACCAGTCACAGTGTAGGCAGGAGTTTTTTCTATTTCTTATTTTATTGAGCGAGTATATAGTCTACTATTCTAGAACTTTTACATTTAGGATGGATCTGTTATGAAGCAATCATGATATCAAAAGTTACTCAGAAAGGATTCACCTTTTCAGCAGTGAGTAAGAGAGTTCCAGAATTAGAGACAGACTAAATAACAGACATCCCAAAAATGACTGAATGAAACAACATAAAGAAGTTCACAAAAGTTAAATCTGATCTTATCAGAGAGATTTAAAATCCTGTGTAAAATCCTGCTGTAGTGGAAGTTTGTGTTTTGTCTAAAACTAGAAGATGATCATTCATCATGTTTTATGTGTTTAACTCATCTTCTAGCCTGATAGTTAGATTTGCAGATTTTCTGAATGAGATGACTCTTTTTGCCTGTCAGTCATTCTCATAGGTCTTAAAGTATCAGGAAATAATTTTCCTCTTGATCACCAAGGGTTTATTTGCAGCATGACTTCTCTGTCCGTCACTTTTTCATGCTTTTAAGTGCAGACAGGATGGAGGCAGTAAAAGAGCCAGTAGCCAAAAGTCCGACCTCAGAAATAAATACAGGAGTAGTCTCCACTTTTAATACTTAGAGATGATTTGGGAAAAAAAAAGTAAGAGGGAGAGAGTAAAGGACACACACAATACAGAAAGAAGACTGGGTCAACTGTTTATTAATAAATGCTGTAGAATAACCCAATAAGTTTTAATCGGTAAAACTGATGTTTATTAATACGAATATGATTTCAATTGTGTGGGGTTTGTACAAAGACTCAGATTCACTGAAATTCTTTCTGAAGTAACAGATCCTCCCAGTTCTGTCATTGATTATGTTCTTTGTAAATAAATTTTGATTCCATATCACTGTGGTTTTTTTTTTTCCCCATGTTTTTAAAGCTGGTCAACTAAGGAAACAAGGCTTCAGCAATCATTCTGGTATCTCCCCGTTAGCAAATTTTTATCCACTTTGTCACCTTCATTCAAGGTTGCCAGGTAGACTAGAGGTTTTTGTAAGTCTGACAAACTTTGAGAAAATAGCCAGCTAAGAAGGTCTGTGTCAGAGTAGTGGGAGGCTGTAGCTTGAGCTCAGAGGTGTTTTCAGACAGTAGAGAATCCTCACTGGGAAGGCTCACTCTTCATAAACCACCTTTTATGCTTCTGTCATTATGTTCATGCTTTCAGAAGCTATACCCTTCTGAACAACAAATCCTTTGCTTAAGTCTTGCTTTAATATAAAAGGTAATTGATGTAGTTTTGTGGAGGAGATGTTGAAAAACAAGTGAAATAGGGAATACTGGATACTGTGTACTCCAAAAGGAATCACATGTATTTGGATAAGGGGCAGAAGCATATATTTCAGACTAAACATCTAAAATGTTGTAGAGTAAATAGGAGAGGATGATTTTAGTAAATAGAGTGCCAAAATGATAACTTTTCATGTGTTTTATCTTAAATTGCTGTAATTTAGTTGCACATTTCCCAAGATGCAAAGCTTATCTGTCATTCAGTTTACAGCTTACATACTTTTTGAAAATACGCAAAAACATTTCTAGAATTCTAATGACTGCTTTGCTACTGTGCATCATGAGAACTGTAAACTGTCCTACATTTTAAATCTGTCATTTGGCGTTGCTTAACCAACACACTTGAGACTCTGTATTGTACTCACTTATCCTAATTTCCTTGAATTAATATATAAGACTGTCATTCACACTCAGGCTTCTCAGAACAAACAGTTTCCAGGAAATGCAACAGAAATTAGTCAACAAAAGCAGATGGGCAACCTGGGAATCTGGAGTGATAAGAGTAATATGACAGAACACAGTAGCAGCACATATAAGTGGTTTATGCAGCTTCGTGATCTTATTACTACTATTTTCATATTCCCTCTGCTTTTTCCTCTTCTCTTTAAAACCACATGTGATAAGGAGTTGGTATATTAAACTACCCCTCCCTGCAGGCCATGGAAAACAAAGGAACCTCAAGTGTGTAAAGACCAAAGGTGCTTTAAAACACTGGAGATAAATCTAAGTAAAAAGTCAGTGGCTGCAAAAAACAGCAAGAACATCCCTTCCAGCATCTGAAGAACAGAATTAACTACCCAGCATTTCCTTATAAGGAGAAATATAGAGATTGGAGGAATAAAATGGTACAATCACATGTGCGGTTGAAGGGGTGTGAACATGGAGATCACAGGGTGCAGCAAACAGCAGAATCCAGCACTTTTGGCACAGGACTCCCTTTGTACATCATGCTCAGCTTCGAATAGAATAATTAAATTCATTGGACTGGAGAGAATCTACAGTGAAGTGGTTAGGGCATTCATCTGAGATCAGACCTCATTTCCAGTTCTCACTTCAGTCAATACCGAAATAATTTACGTTACTTATTCCTTGCGCCAGAGACTGGAAGGGGACCTACCCCCCAGCCCGAGCACTCTCTCTGTGAGACCACATGACTCCATTCAGTTGACTGGTGTGTCAACCAGAGCCTGGACACTCTTCTGGGAAGCATCCCAAATGACTGTGCTAATCATAAAGGGAGACTCCTCTTCAGATTATGTTACAACACACCTGATCAAATAGGTGCACTGTGGGTATAGTCAGTGAATCAAGACTTAGAAGACAAAAATCAATACAGAACTGACTTACTGAATCGGGCTAAAGAGGTTGAAGAGCATAACTATTTAAACTTCAGTAATGCTAGGCATTGTATTGTAGCAAAATTTTAGGTATAAACCAAGCATTTATAGTGAAAACATAGTTGGCACTTTCTGCTTACAGTCTTAAAACTAAACAAAAAAGAAATTAGTAAATTTCTTGTTTTATGATTTCCATCAGGATGGCTACTTTCCTTTTAAGCCTTAGAGTACAAGAAAGTAAAAAAAGAAACCAAATTAAATATTTATCTGAGGAAAAAAAGTACACAAATTTCTACATATTCAGCAGACTTGATCCACAAATAGTCTAATAAAATATTAAATATTAGGTAAATATTAAACACTTATAAATATTTTGTATATTAATAATTTAACATAGTTATTGTAAATACTAGCATTTTAATAGAAAAATTCCTTTGAAATGTATTCTGTGATTTGGGAAGCAATGATTGTGTTATTTTCTTTTAATGAAAAAGTTTTTGAGCCATTTGAAGTCCTGCCACTATTTTTCCTACAATAGGTTAGCACAGTATTTTAATATATCTGTAATGTATAATGTATTTGATATAATACATAGCAATCTTGTGATAATTAAGAAACCATAGTTTTATTAAGACAGGAGAAACTCAGGAAAATTTGTCTTCCTTTATACCAAGGAAGGATAATTTAGAAGGATATCAAAGAAAGAGAGTCTTCACTATACCATCAAGTTATTGCAACACATGTAATATCTCATCTACTGTTTATCATATGAGATAAGCTTTGGTTCATTTTCATCATAATAAAACAATCATAGAATCATAGAATATACTGCATTGGTTGGAACCAATTAGTACTGATACTTGCAGATTTGTTTCATACAATTGTTGAGGAACTGGAGATAGCAAATGTTTAAAAACTAAAAGGCTACAGAATCATATATTTTAAAATACAGAAAGTGTAGGAAGTGTAGAAAGTGTACTCTAAAGTGTTTTATTTCCCATTTACATTCAATTTAAACAGGCAGAATTTGAAGTACTAATGTCTCCTTTATTTCTCTTCCATGTCTGTGTGGATGTGCATTTCTATATCTTGAAAAATTGATAAAGACAATGAGGAAATTGAATTTTCTTAGGAAACTGCAGGAGTCATATTCAAGGCAAATTTTGACTCAAACAATTATTCATCTGATTTTCATGTTGACTCTCGTGTAGTGCTAGTGTGGTTAAAAGTCCCCTTAGGATTGCTATGGAGTCTAAATGCACAACAATAGCAAGAACACTCTAACTAAAATCAGATAATAATGTTAGCTATCATTTGACTTACTAAAATAGTTTGGTGGATTTCTTTTTGTAGTTTGTTCAGCAAGCTTACCACTACGTCAGAAGGGAACACTGCCCCCCCCCCCAAAAAAACCCACAACCAACCAACCAACCAAAAAAAAAAAAAACAGCCAAAAAAACCCCAAAAAAACAGGGGTGAGAAATGAATAGAGATGCTCGAAAGAGCATGTATGTGTTAATGTTTATCTTTCTATTTCTTTGAGGCTTCCTTTCTGCTTAAGATTGAAATAAAAGTTAAACAAAAGGTGGAGGGGAATTTTACACCCTAGCACACTTTTTAAGTAAATAATTCACAGGTATTTTCTCCTGTTTTCTGCTCTTTTTCTTACTGTTGGATCCCTGCCAGTGAAATCCTATTGCAAATGCCATTATCTTTTAATTTTGAAGTGATGATATTAATCCATTAATTATCTGCATGTTTAACCAAATGACAACGGTTAACTCTCTACCCTTTCAAATCATTTATCTCCAGTGCAATTTCTAAGGGGTATTTGTATAGCTAGGAATTTAGTATTGAACAGTCTTTACTGTTAAAAACTATAGTTTCACTCGTTTCCTGCAGCCAGATCTAGTTTTCACTCAGATCTTCAGATTTATATTAGTCCAAGAAAGCAAGAGATAAATGGTCAAGGAATTTCCACTCTTGTGTCAATCACATTTGTTGAGCCCAAAGCCACTGAGTAGGGTAGAATTCAAGATATATTCAACCAGTGAGGTGAAGCAAGAGGAGCTTCTGTGGCCTGAAAATTTGAATCCACTAGCTGGGCAATGAAATACTACCTTCCAGACCTGTTCTGAGAATTGTTTCTATGTATTATCCTTTATTTCCCATGGCAAAATATACTGATTGCCTTCATAATAAAGAGAAACCTAATTTCGGGATTCTGATTAAATTTAGACATCAGGCAGTTGTTAACCTGGTCAGTCTGGTCAATACTAAGATGGTATAGTTTATGCTGAAAAGCAAAACTGTAGATTTGATGTGCTTTAATTAAGAAACACAGAATTTGGGATTTCCAGAGTCAGACAAGAGCTTGCATAGATATTTCTATGGTGCAGATTTTTCTGCTTATGTACCTATGTTTTGCTTACATTTTAGCTTCAGACTCTTAAATTATTCCGCATATGACCATTTAAAATACAGTTTCTTTTTAAATGGGAGAGAGGCATATGATTTTTTTTTATATTGAGAGTCAAACAAGAGATGAGTTTCCTGTCAGTTTGTTGTCTGTTAACTCTTTACACCTTTGGGTTTTTCGCTCCATGTTGAACATAGTATAAATTAAAAAAAATCAGATTTAATGCTATAATCAGAGAAATCAATGGTACATTTCTCTGATCCAAAGGGTTCAAAATGAAATCCCATAAGTCTCTAGGATATTATCAATAAATGTATAATTTCCCATTGATCTAAGAGGATCAGGATATTTGATGAAACCCTGGCATTATAGCACACAAATTCTTGTCAGATTCAGATAAAGCCCTTTAGAGAGAATTAAAATTTAAAAAAATTGATAGGGGAAGAAAATATAGTTGCTTAATGAACTATGAATAGATATACTGTATTCTTTAAGAAGGTGGTGTTATAGGAGAAGACCCCTGGAAGGTTTGCTTTCGAAAGTGTTAGACATACTCAGTGCTACCCCGAAGGTGAGAAGTTGGATTGTGAATTTGCAGAGGAACAAGTTACAAACGAAATACCCGACCAATTAAAATGAAAAGTATATATAACTGAAAAGTAAATACCCAACATCAAAACCTTGTTTTTGTTAGAAACAACTTTATCTGAGTAGAAAAATATTGATATTAATAATGTGCTCATAATTCAGAAGGTGTTTGCTTTTCTGGACACAAGTCTGCATATGAACTTTGCTTTTGAAAGAAGAGTGCACCATATTCATTAAGCAAATTTCTTAACTCTGGTTAATATATGATATAGGAAAGGATGCTAGAAAGGATGTATAGTCTGTAATAGTACTTCCCAATTCCTTCTTTAGCTTAATCTCAGTTTTTCCTTGCCTGCTACTCACTGCTAAGCCCATTTCTCTTAACTCATCTCTCAGTTTAAATCTATTTTTATCTTATTGATGAGTCAGTCGTCAGTCTGTAGTTTAACACATCCTGTGTTTCTCCGGAAGGTCTCACATGCTTTTTATATAAAAGGAGAGGAGGACTCTGTAATTGCATCGTGACTCTATTCTGTTTCACTCTAAAAGGAAATTAAGGTGGTATTTATTTATAGCATGAAATATTCTTGACTTTTTCTTTTCTATCAAAATTTCCATCAGGCTCCTATGAGCATATTTACTCAGGTCTGCTACTATGTTTTTCCTCACTCATAGCCTGTATAAGCGCTGGTGTTTATTTGGTTATGCTGCTTGTCAGTTCAGCTGCAGCTGAAATCATTAAATTCTCATATAATTATAGTGGTGCCATTCAAACAGCTAGAGTTAAGGTTGTTTCAGCATTTCCATTATAAATCCTTAATTTAAATGGTTTGCAATAACTCAACCATAAAATATGTTTTGAGCTGAACCTTGGCTTGTAAGGTTTCAGGCCAGGAGCAACTCCTTTTTCAAACTGAAAAAAAAAAAAAAAAAGTTCCCTTTAATCATTTCAAGAATGGATTGAGTGCTTGTGAAAAGGCTAAATTTACTGCTGTAGGAACCAAGCTATGGTAAAAGTCTGCAGTGACACAAGAGGTGCATTACAGGTTTTCTCAGTTTCGCTTCAGCTTGACTTATATATTCTTTTCCTGTAAGAGAATTGTTTGGATCCTGTGTAAGGCTGCTTTAAGGCTGATAACAAGAGAGTAATTTGATGACAATTTTGATAGTATATAAATGGACCAATTAAAGGCATCCATGAGAGCCAGCACAGGGAGACTGATACCTCCAAACTGTACTTCACAAGCTTTCAGTCACCAAGAGACCATTCAGGATGATCTGAATCATGACCATGACCTGAAGGTGAAAGGCCTTCACTATTTCACCCATAAATAATGTGGCTTCTCAATTGCTTGAAGCCTAATAGAAAGACAACAAAATGGGAAATGGACTGGGCAGAGGCAACACAACCATACAAATGTGTTAGTTCAGATGTCTCTCATGTTCTTCCTGTTATTTTTAAATTGAATATTTTTTTCTAGATTTCTCAAAGCACACAACCAAAGCAGAGATTTGTCTGTTTATTTGAGATACTTAGCTGAAAGCACCTTCCTCGAAATGTAGCAAACATTCATGATCACAGGGCAGGCTCACTCACAAGAAAAATGAAAAAAAAACCCAAACACCTATAACAACTCAGACCATACTCTTTGTCAGGTGTCAGGTGGTGTCTCACAAAATGCTACTTAACATATGAAAAACAAATAGCTTGTAAAAACTTGTTGAGATTTAGATAGTAAAATCCAAATTTAGTTTGACATGAACTGTAGCCGGCACAATTTAAAATACATCTAGAAAATAGGTTAATGACAAGTGTTAAAAAATGGACTGAGGATTTTCCTTGGGAAGTGCTCTTGTCTATGTCTCAGCTGATTGTTTGTGAACTTGGAACAGAAACTTTTGTCCTTAAACTAATGTCCCTATTGAAGCCACTAACAAAACTTGTGTTATCAGTTGGTCAGGAAAAAGAGGTATTTTGTCTTTCTAAATAGTTATTATTTGTGGCACTGTAGCCAAGAGAGACAGTATAAAGGTAAAGACTGCTATACTTCACCGTTAATTATCAGATTTGGTCTTTCATGCAAATCTGTTCTCATATCAAATCTAACGAAGATGTTTCTTTCTCACCCCTGCCCCAATTTATTTAAGCCATATTCAAAATTAGTCTTATCCCATTTAAGTTTATAGCACTGTATTTTGGATTTCTTCATCTTGGTTTTACATTAGATATTAACAGTACAAGAAGAGTCCATCCTTCTATAGGAAAAAACCCACATCAGGTCTTATAGTTATTAGCAACAATTAAAATTATTTTTAAAGTCTATTAAAGATATTCCATAAAATTCTTACCTTCTGAAATATGAGTGATTAAGCTATAATTCTTCGGAAAGAAAGTCGTGTCATAAAGGAGTCCTCGCAACAGTAATTGTAATAAAACATAGAACTAGACCTCGTTAAAATCTAAAACTGAAACTCATGGTTTTCCCTTATTGTGTGGGTGCTACCTGAAAAGAATTAAAAAGTTCTTATATTACATTCAAAGGGCTTTTGATCAGCAATTCTCTACACACTTTCGTATGGGTTAGCCTGACTGTGTTTTCAATGAGTGTTTTATTTACACTTATACTATCTAGAAAGTAAGACAACCATATTTAGGATGCCATAGAAAGTGAGGAATGTTACAGTGATGCTATTTACTAAATGTACAGGAGGGAGATAAACTAACTATTCAGTGGTTAATGATTTCTTCCTTGCAGGGATCTGGTACTATAACATGAAACAGTTTTGACATCCCTACCCAGGGTAGACAAACCACCGCAGAGCCACCACAGTCACACAGGTGACAAGCAGAGTCACTCTGGGACCAAAGACACCTTAGTCATGCCTGTGGAGTGCATTGCTTGTGAACTGCACTGCTATAGCAGGGCTTTCATTTTAGGGCTGCAGACAGCACTTCATCCCAGCATCAAGCTGTGCTGTGCTGTGCCGTCTGAAGAACGTTCGTGGGTCTCTGAAACTTGAATGCCTTGCACACAGACATATCCAAAGGAAAGCATGGGTGGCTGCTATCTAGGAGAAGCAGCCAAGCCTTCTAGCTTTAAAACTCTGCTACCATTATACAATAAGTTGGCCAAGTATATGACAAGATCTATGTAAAAAATTCTGCTGAAGTTCTGTTTCATATTTTCCCAGTTTCAGAATTTATCTCTTGAATACTTTCCTATGTCAGTAGCTATGATAGAAAACGATTGACAAACACTGATTCTTTCCTGATAGCAAGCAAAAATGAGGAAAAAGGTGACAGTACTTGAAAAAAAAATTCATTCAGATGACCTTTATACTTAGCAGTGAATCATGTGTTTTTCATGGGCTACCTGCAAATACTTATAGGGTTTCCCACTAGACATTGTTCCCAAACACAATCAGCTTGAATACTTTTGCCGTGCCTCATGAGCAGAGATGCTTTTAAGTTTCTATAGGCTTGATTTCAATATAAATAAGAGCAAACAAAACTAGTTCTTTGTGCAATCACAAATATCTTTCCACTTGCATAATTTCTTCATTTGCACTTTCAGTACTCTGCCAGGTTTTGAAACATAGGGTTGTACAAGACCTCAGGTTGTGGGATTTCTTCCCTACCCATATATAGAACATAAAATTATCCTTGCCAAGGTAACATGAGCTTATTTGTGCAATATTCAGAGTGTTCTTAAAGACACTGATTTAAAACAACAAAAGAAAACTTTACAGCCTGATCCAATCCACACGTTCTTCAGAACAACTACTGTAGTCCTTGTGAGAGGTTCTATTTGAATCCAAAATTGCTCTTCTCAGATTATTTTCTACTTTCTGCTACAGGATCACTAAGGAACTTCTTTTACTGCTAGTTTGATGCGATAAGAAGAAGCTGTAAGTTATTCTGGCTTAGATGTGTGCCTATGCCTTAGAGACACAGTCTCTATCATTGGCATCTGAGTCATTGTCAGTAATTACCCATTCATCGACACAGGTCTGTTTTGCTACCTTATGGAATTCTTTTAACCCTGTTTATATCTAAAGCTTTATCTGTTTCTTTTCAGGTGTCCTTTTGTATTGACAGATGTTACTCAAAACTTTTTTTCTCTCAGTTATTCGCCTTTCACAGGAACATTCATTTATTGCGTGTTTAGTTTTTGTTCAGTAACAAGGTTAGTATAAACAGTTTCAAGTCAAATCTTTTCCTCTACAGTCGATAGGAGTAGACTTGACACTATTTGCATAGCATGTCATAGCTATTGTCAAATCTGACTTCAGAACCATTATACATTCTTGTAGGCAAAAAATGTTTGAATATCATCAGAGATTACCTACATTCATTTAAACACACCAGCTAGTGAAACTGTGTGTGCAGACAAACCAAGCTGTGGCAGCTGCTACTTGTTTTAGTCCTTTTGCCAATTTGGGAAAGCACAGAATCAATAATACAACTTGAGATGTTACTATTCAGGTCCTCAAAGATACCTTGCTCCATAATTTATGTATCTCTGTTAGTTTTGAAACAGTTGTTCATCTGACACTTCTCTCCATAGTTGCCCTGGCCCTTTCCATCAGTTCTCGTAAAAAAAAAAAAAAAAATCAAATTCTGGTATTAGACTGCAAATAATAAGGTAGCCTGCCAAAAACCCTGTAGTAAAAATAGGTATTCCCTGATTATCTGCCTAAACTAAAATAACTCTGCAGCTAAAACACTCACCTCAGTAGTGAAGCAGCTTCAATGACAGAAGACATTCCTCTTACCCTACCTGCTCCCAGACACCAGGTCCTTTCGTCTGGAGGCAGAGCCTAAGCCTACATCTCTGTCTATCTGTATTCCGGCTGTTTCTCTGTCTGTTAGATATGCTCTGAGAAATTACTTCAAAAAATTAAGGGAAAGAAAAAGAAGAAACTTTTACCTGTTGACTGCAAAATGACAGAATTATAACAGGTGAGGGTCCAGGACTGAGGAAAAGCTAAAGTCTTGCAGCTGCAGAAATCACAGTGCTAGGAAAAGTATCGAGTAAGATCTTAGGGAAGGAATAGGGAACTGTTGGACTGCATAATGCACACAGAATTTGCCTTTAGAGAACAATGTGAGGGATCTGAAACAATATGTGGCTGGAGATTAAATGGTAATCATTGCTGTCAGGTGGTTCAGATCATTACCTGAGGAGCAACTGTCTTCCAAAGATGCTGCTTCTGGGAATTAGAGCAGTTTGTACATTGAAGAGCAGATGAACAGTAGTAACATGACCAACACTCTAGGCAATTTTATAAAAGAATTCTTCCTTTTATGCAGTATCATTAATATTTTTTCATATCGTTTATGTGTTCTCTCTGTCTAGGTAGTGAAAGTATACGGTTCTTGGGTTAGGCTTAGGGTTCTTATTCTTCAGACAGTTTCACAAGAAATCTCAAAATGGCGAAAAATTAATGCTCCTCTGTTAACCAACTGATATTTATGCTTTTATAGATACTTCTCTCTTTGAGGAATTGATAAGTTGAAACAGTTTCTGAAATATAAACACCCTTAAACGGTAAGGTTACAGATACTCATGCAGTAACGTGTTTCAGATTTGGAGAGCACTGTGAATGTTTTGCGCAGGTGTCTTCCAGTAAGTTCCGCAATCTTGTCTGGAAGGTGCCCTACAATGGAGTTTATTACACCTTGCAGTAGATTGTTCTAATACTTGCCTATATATATTTCAGCTTTATTTCCGGGTTGGAATTCTCTATTGTTTTCTGTACCCATTGAGTCTTGTTAAGTCGTTCTTGTAATGGTTTTTTCATGTGCAAAGAACTATGTACTGGAGTTGAGTCACATTTCAGCCTCTTAAATAAACAGGATAGTTAAGACTGATCAGCCTGACATTACAGATTTGTTTTACATTCACTTAATAATTACAGGTTTCTCTTCAGTATTTTCTCAGTGTTTACTTGTTTTCATGGGGCCATTCCAGAAATACATTCTAGCTTTTCCGGCTTTTGCTAGTGTTGTGTACAGAGGCAGAGCTTTTATTTGACACCTTTTCATAACAAAGTAAAGAATTTCCTTGCTCATTTAGCAAGACTTTGTAGGGAGAGTTAACACTGAGGTAGCTAACTTAGCAATGACCTGTAAATCACTTGTGAGGGACTGTTTTTTGAGACATTCGTTCTATAAAAACCGTTAAATCATTAACTTTTCCACATATATTGTAGTGTATTTAATTGTAATAGGATATATCTATTTGGATCATGGCATTTGAACAGCGCCAGTCCCTTCTCCTTCCTTTCTCGTTTTCCAGGAGTCTCTTACAAAATTAGACATAAATGTATTAATACATTTTTTTTAATCACTGTGAAAAAGAGTATCACTGACAAAAGAAGTAGTAGCCAGTGGTCCCTCTAGTAATTTACACCATTCTATTAGAAAACATCTATTTTGAATCAGTCTTAAATCTGAATACTTATTGAAGAAAACCACAACATTTAGACTAGTGTTACTGTCTAAAACATTCTGGAGGCGAATTTTTTGTGAAACTGAAACTATTCAAGGGCATAACTTTAGGTTTACATCTCTTGAACTTCACTAACAATCCTCATTTTATTAGTATCACTCTTCCTTTTAAAGAATGTTTCAAATAAACTTCTTTCAGTGTCCAAACAACCTTTATTCATGCTGAAAGCCAACTCCTTCTCCAGTATTTTATACATACACAGCAAGGAAAGAGAAATACTGCTCCACTGTGTAGGATCGAAGCCGTACCAAGAGGCTATGATACATATTATACTGGAAATATCATCAAAGTTTTAAAAGTTGACTCAGTTATCAGAGCACGGTGGGTTTGTTCATATTTATAAAATGACAGAAGAAATCACAAAGGCCCACAGCAATTATTAACGGTGATGTGGTGAATTTATACATCCTGAAAGTGGGTTATGTACTGCTCTAATACCCAGGGAGTAGGTCAAGAAGGGAATTATGACTGAGTTACAACTCTTTGCCTGGTTCCATTTACTCCAAGCAGAGAGCAATATGTTTTGATCTTTATCTGTAGAATTGTATCTTTAGCTCTATGGGGACTTGATTGTGCAGGCTTGTTGCTTAGTTGTCAGTAGTAATAAAAAACGACTAGAAACAAAATGAGGCTTTTGCTTGGGTTTAATTCTTGCTTCAATTTAACCTAAACCAGTGATAAAAACGTTAACTGAAAATCTTCCCCTTAGGACCGTGTCCCAGAGAAAGGATGGCACTTCTGTAAAAAAAGGTAAGAATGGACTGGGGAGGAGACTTCACAGAGAAGTAAACAGCTCCTAATGCTTTCTATCTTACTGAGGCCTGAGGCTTAAGTCTGGGGCCCTGCTTCATTCAGGGCAATAGACTAAACCCTATCTTTTTCCTTTTAGACTAATTCTTCAAAGTCCAGGATGAGTCCTATTCTGGATAACCTCATTTCTTTTATCTGTAAGGGTGTTTTGTATTCTGTATTGGTGTTTTCTTTTGTAGGAAATACCAGATGAGAATTAAAATCACATGCAAGTAAAAGCCTTCTTTTACTTGTTGAAATAGAGAGAAAATATTCAACCTCAAAATAATCCGTAACAAGAAAATCTTCTGTTCCATCCAGAATTAGCAGTGATACATGAGCTGAGGAAATGTGTTTTTATACTTTATTTAAGATCAGTATTAAAATAGGCTTTATTCTTACTAAGGTTACTCAATACATAGCAGCATAACTAATCTAATTCACTCTGTACAATAAGACTAATTTAATGATTCACTCAATACTAGAACATTTATTTATTTGTATTAACCCTTTTCCACTATCTTTGTCTAAGTCTTTCATCTGTCTGAGAGGGGTTTATAACTTACATGTAGAGTAAGTAATGAGGTGAATGAGGCCTTGTCCAAGTTTTCTGATACTCTCAGATCATGGTGATGTTGCACAATGTAAACAGAGAACTGGAGAAGAAACTGACTGCACCAGAGTCCAACCAGATTCCTATGGAAGAGGATTTGTGTAAAGTGGGAAAAAGTCTGAGCATGATTGTGCAGGTCTAGGGACAAAAGAAACTTGAGAAAATGGTAGTAATTTAGGTGATGACCTTCCAGCTTGCGGAATGGAGAAATTAGCTCCTCTCTAAAGACAATTCCCTAACCATTGCACTCTGCTCACATGACTGTATATATGCGTCTCATTTTTAAGAAAATAAACAAACAAAACTTAATTTAAAACTAACTTTTGAATGTCATATCCTTAATTAGCACTTCATCCTTTTGCTGCCATTTGATTATTTAATGAAGTTGCATTGCATTGCTGTGAGCCACTGAGAGAGTCTAATGGTTCAGATATTTCCTTTACCTGAGATGTCTGTTTGCTGGAATGAAAAGGATGCTGTCAGTTTATATGGCCCCCACTCACTATCTTTACTCCAAGCAGTCTTCACAATTTCTGTCCTCTGTATTCTACTGCTGCCAGCATAGGTCAAGTGCCCCTTCTTTTTGTCCAAGAAAGGGCCATTCACTCTGTTCCTCTCCACCTGCATTTCCTCCTTCAAAGAAATCAAAAAAATTAACACAAACCACATCCAGTTTCATACACCTTTGTGAGGAGTATACTGTACAGAGGCTTTAAAAACCTAAGGAGTCTATAAGAATGAATTAAACATCCTAAATCTCGATTCTTCTGTGCTTTGAATCAGACATTTGCATTCATGTCAGATCACACTGTGGTCTTCCATAATTGCATTAGTGATGCCCAGTAACTCTTGTTATGAAAGAACTGAATTTCTGAGGTGTTGCCAAAGGTCAAGAGACCTTGAGGGACATTCTGCTTTGCAGTTAGAATAATTCACAATGAAAAAAAAATCTTCTTGTTGTTATTTTATAGTTAGGATGGTAATTGTGAAACTTGAATTTTTGGCTACAGACCTAGTATCTATGGGCACAGTATTAAAAAGAAAATCAAGATGTTTTTGTTCCTGTCCCCATTTCTCCTTCCCATCTGTCTGATTCTTCTTTTCATTCAGCCTTGGGTGCTAGTTTTTCCTGTGTTGTGTTATTACAAGGCACTCACCCTATTTTCCTCAGCCACATACAGGCTCTCAACAGTGCTCTTTTCAGAAAAGGGAATTTGAAAAGGGTCATTCCAGCTGGAATATAAATAAATAAATAAATAGATCCTAAAAATTTAATTAAAATCTTCACTAGCTGAAGCCCTGGCAAGCAGGCAGAGTGTAGTTAACATTCTCCATTAAATTTGAACTACTTGACATAATGTGAAGTGTTTGAGAACTACAGGATGGGCACATGTTTTATTCAGAAACCAATGAAAGTTTACTGCTGTGCCAACTGACTGTCAGAAAGCTGGCATAAGATGTCCAGTGGGGTCCGTTCTGGGATATCCTAAAGAATTAAAACACTAGAACAGATATCTTAGATTTTTTTTCTTTTTTTTTCTTTTTTTTCTGTTTGAACAAGTACTAGAGAGTCCTGAAAGAGCAGAGGCCTGCTAAGGGTACAGCACTCCTTCCATGCTATCCTAAGATCAGAGCTTTTGGTTTACCATTATGATTCTCAGATTTGAAATTCAACTTCCACTTACAATTTCAGTTCACCTTCTAGAGGCTAGGCCTTGTTCTGTGGAAATATGTAACACAAAGCTTTCTATAGGAAAACGGTACAAAATACAGAAACTCCAAGATTTGAGCCAATCTGTCCAGTCTACTCATTCCATTTTTTTTTTTTTGTAACCTGTTTATGCTCATAATTTCTTTCCAAGGAAACAAAATGTTGCTGTGCAGATCTTCTACTTACCAACAATTTTACATTTTTC
The DNA here is from genome assembly GCA_013399855.1 of Oxyruncus cristatus. Taxonomy (NCBI): domain Eukaryota; kingdom Metazoa; phylum Chordata; class Aves; order Passeriformes; family Cotingidae; genus Oxyruncus; species Oxyruncus cristatus. The sequence continues at coordinate 1,608,125 of VXAY01002648.1, forward strand.
ATTACTCCATGACCACAATAAGGCTCTCACTGTGTAAACTGAAGTGTACAGTCAGTACTAGTCAGTGTGTAAATTTAAGTCACATTGAACGAACTCTGCTAGTGTGGAGGCCCAGGGAGGAAAATATCTCTTGTGCTGATGTATTCAAGCAAGAAAGAGGTGACTTTGCCTCTGAAAACAGGCTACAGTTTTCTATATCCAGTGTGGTTTGCAGAGCAATCTAGGGAAAATAGACCACAACTTAGCCACTACCTCTCAGATACATGTGGGGGAGAATATGAACCGAACCTGGGAACTTCAGTGCGTTTATTACATCCAAGGATGGGGACCTTAGCTCTTGTCTATGCTTTGCACTCAATCTTTGTTTCAATGGAAACAAGGGGTAAAATGTGGTGATATTTGAATTTTTTACCTGATACAAAGGGTCTGCCTGGCATTTTTACCTTTCAGTCTACAAGCAATCTTTGATGGACTGGACCTCTCCTTCAAGTTTCACCAGTACTTCTCTCTCCATAGACTCACTTTAAATCTCTTCATACTCTGACACTATGATTCCTTCTTCAGGAAACTTACTTTGACATTTAAGAGATACTGTAAGAGTACAGATCTACTAAACTGATGAAGCATTTCTGCTGATAAGTTTCAAGTAAGAATATCAGTCTTTCCACAAGAACTGTAATATCTTGTACAGTCTTATTGTGACATTTTTGGCTGGGTTACTGTAAAAAACAGTCTAAAATGACATTTTTTTAACTAGAAAAACCCCCCCACGAGTATTAGCACATAAAGTGAAATATTTTCTTTTATGATTTCAGAAGACTTATGGTGGAGGGCAGAGGGAATTAATTTTTTATGCCCAATGAATAACAAAAGAAGCAGCATACAGTAATCAATCATCTCCGTCTAGAAGGGCCCTTGGGGGGGTAACAAGGGAAGGCAGAGATGGAAAGGCTGGGATATAGAAAGACTTGTTCCAGTTGTTCTGTATTTTGCTGCTCTAAAAATGGTTCAGGCACTCCTTTACAATGCAAATATTTGTGACCTCTATTTTGATAGCACTTGTGTAGAAAGGAAGGCAGATAGGGCACATGCAAATCTAAAATTCCGTAGGAGATCTTGTGAACTGTCTGTGTATTCTGCCTTCCTTTCTGCAGTAGGTTTTGCAGTATAGATTACAATTGCTTAGAATTTGACAGTAATTACAAAAACCTTTATCCATGTTCTACCTGAAAGTTCACTACAAACTTTAGTTATTTGAAATGTTTTACAAATTGTCATTGGTTTTGAGTAAACAAGTTTGTTTCCTGGTTGGATTATGTTTTGTAAACTGGAATACTTTTCCTATAATAGAAAAGCACACATAGATAAAGTAAAATAATTGCAGAAAGAGTGGCAGAGAAGGAAGAAAAAAAACCCATCTCTTTTCAGAATTATTTTTGCAAAGTGATTTTTTTTTGGTTCATTTTCTTTGAAATGAAAGACAAATATTACAGAATATGGCCCTTAGGGAATTTTAAAATTAAATCAGAAATTAGCATCCTTTGCTTCAAATTAATATTCTTCATGATTTATTTTTAGTGACCATAATTACATTTAGAACCTGACCTTCAGTCTGATTATTCTCAGATTTGCATTACAAAAGTGATAATCCAAAAACCATATTCAAGAATGAACTTTTCTTCTGGAATATGTCTTCTTTATTTAAATGCTTGAATTCCATGAATTAAGGATACAGAAGATGCATACTTATATCATCCAGCTACATACATACAGTCCACAACAAATTAACATGAGTGTGAAAGTTACACTGCACTGTATAAAGGCAGATCATTTTTTAAAAAAGATTGATAAAATCTGGATTTTTTTGAAAGTGCTATATACCTAAAAATAGGGATAGACATCTATTGAGATTTTTGAAAAGCTGTTAAACTTCCATTAATAAAAACCCCGTAAGTTTAAAGCAAAGGACATAGTTACATGCTTTCCTGAGTTTAAGCAACAGACAAGTGACCTGAGGCATTTTTTGTTCTCAAAAGTATTGAGACCCATAATGCTCCATTGAGATCCACTTGAAATTCTGCTTAAACATAAATAAAGCTTTTTTTACTGTGAGCACTGGCACAAGGAATCTCCCTCCTTGGAGACATTAAAAATCTGAGTGGACTCCAGCTGACCCTGGTCTGAGCAGGGGGTTGAACTAGGGTATCTCCAGAGGTCCCTTCCAAACTCAACCGATCCACGATAATTGTCAGAAAAGGTCACCAAGGGGATAGACTTAATCCTCTCTGAATAAGGTAAAAGCTATCCAAAAGAGTCTGGCATTCAAATAACTGTCTGAAATGACTCTGTCTCAGCTGGTTTTAAGAGAGATGTCTCCGGTTACTTTCACGTGTAATAGCTTGCCTCAAGTTCAGTGAACATGCAACTGGAAACCTAGGAGTACTATTGCCCCGGAACAGAATTTCAAAAAGCATTTCCTATTAAAATAGGCACCTCTATTTGCTCTTTTTAGGCCAGCCTCATTCATACTATCTGCTTTAGTAAATATAGAAACATTAACAGAAATAACTGCCCTACTGCCTACATAATGATAAATTGACAATTGCAGCTGAGTTTAGGAGTTGAAATTTAGCTCAATAAAACCACACAATATGCACGCATAGGAAATAATTCTGACTAATTTCTGTTGGAAAAGGTGACAGAAGTATTTACAAGGCAGTGAGAGATCATGTAGTTTAATCATTTTATAATCACAGAGTATGCTGTCGATTAGAAGTGTCATTTGGTAGGTTTTTAAGCACTGCAAATTAGCGGAAGGGCAAATTAAGTGCAGCTGTTGATGAACCAGCCAGAATACTTGAAAGCCATTACTTTTCCTTTATGTTAATGCTACTGCAAGAAATGCAAAAACTGTTTCATCCCTTCATTTTTATCATAAACATGATCTTCCCTGGCATAGCTCTATTGAGAGAGGACTACAAGTAAAATTTTCTACTAGAGCTGTATGTAAATATTTTAAACTTTGTTCTCATTGAAATCAATTAATGCATTATGAGAGTCACAGAAAAATTATATGTATTCGTATTTGAGCCTAATGCAGATAAAGAGAACATCATGGGATGAATGACTAAGTTATAAAACCTATGGGCAATAGAACATACAATCATATTTCTAAAATCTGAGGGTGATATTAGTGATATTATTTTTCTTTTCCACAATCTGTATTTGTAGATGTTTCCATGAAGATTTAATGAAATTTTATGAGTATAGAGTTTCTTCTTCAGTTTAAGAGCTATGCATATTCTACTTAAAAAAAACACTAGCTAGCTGCTCCAGAAATCCCAGTATTTCTTTTGACTTTGACTTTGACAAAATAATAAAATGTTATTATATGGATGGGTACATAGGTTGCATTTTTATAAAAGCATTATCCTGAAAAACAATATTATAAGAACACTAGGGTTGCAGAGACCAGAATTCACAATGTAGGAAATGTCAGAATAAATGTTGCCCTAACAACCTTAATTCAATACTTTGTGCATGTTGTACTGTGTGCGGTGTCACACCTTGTTGACTACACGTTGTTCAAACACTCTCTGAAAGAAAGAACTGGAAATTTATTCAGGTGCTCTTCTATATTACTGTAGTACTGCAGTTAATTTACTGTGGAATCCTTGTGTACGAAGACAAGGATTACATTAATTCCATGACAGAGAGTCAGGCCCTAAGGCATAGAAACTGGATCTGTCTGTATGTGAAATCAAAAGATGACTCAATGTTGTGTGGAAGACGAATTTGCTAACTCTACATTGGCTAACCTGATGGAAACTTCTGGGGACTGACCTGTATGGTTGACTCTAAATATTCAAAAGAAAACAAAGGGATTCAGTTCCCCAAAGTAAGTTTGCTCTCTAAACTATGAGACTATCTTTTGTATTTGTGCTTTATTACTTTCATCTTTACAAAATCTGCATGTAAGTCTTGTAAGCAGGCTCCTTCAGCACACGTATTGATTCATCCTTAGAGCAGGTCTACTTTCTGCCCTGACTAAGATGTCTAATGGATAAATATAGTCATGCTCTTGCAGGAAATGACTTTTTCATTGCTTAAATGGCTAAATTAGGGTTACATGTAGAACCCTACTTCTGAGCCCTTGACTTTTCAAACTTAAGAACAAACTTGTAGAACAAAATACATTCATGTGTTTTCACATAATCACAGAATAAGCTGAGTTGGAAGGGACCCACGAAGATCATCGAGTGTACCCCTTAGCCCTGCACAGGACCATTAACAAGGTCACACTGTGTACCTGAGAGCATTATCTTAACACTTTTTGAACTCTGTCAGGCTTGGTGCTGTGACCACTTCCCTGTTCCAGTGCCCAGCCACCCTCTGGGTGAAGAACCTTTTTCTGATATCCAACCTAAACCTCCCTGACACAGCTTCAATCCATTTCTTCAGGTCCTGTCCATGGTCACTACAAAGAGATCAGTGTCTACCCCTCCTCTTCCCATCATGAGGAAGCTGTAGACTTCAATGAGGTCTCCCCTCAATCTCCTCTTCTCCAGGCAGAACACACCAAGTGACCTCAGCCACTCCTTACACGGTTTTCCCTCAAGGCCCTTCACCATCTTCATTGCCCTCCTTTGGATGCTCTCTAATAGCTGAATATCTTTCCTATATTGTGGCACCCAAAACTGCACACAATATTCAGGGTGAGGCCACACCAGTGCAGAGCAGAGCGAGATAATCCCCTCCCTCGACCAGCTGGCGATGCTGTGCCTGATGCCCCCGCAGGACACAGTTGGCCCCCCTGGTTGCCAGGGCACAATGACTCATATTCAACTTGCTGTCGATTGGGACCCCCAGGTCCTTTTCCATGGCACTGCTTTCCAGCATCTCATTCCCCAGTCTGTACATACATCTGGGGCTGCCCCATCCTAGATGTGGAATCTGCCAGTTTCCCTTGTTGAACTTCGTATGGTTGGTGAATGCCCAGTCCTCTAATTTGTCAAGGTCTCTCTGAGGGGCCTCTCTGCCCCTGAGGGAGTCAACAGCTCCTTCCAGTTTTCTGTCATCTGCAAACTTGCTTAGTATCCCTTCTGGTCCTGATCCAAGTCATTTATGAAGATGTTGAAGAGCACAGGGCCCAAGGTGGAGCCCTGTGGAACCCCACTAGTGACAGGTCACCAGTCTGATGTTACCCCATTCACTATCACCCTCTGTGCTCAACTCGTGAGCCAATTGCTCACCCACCACACGATGTGTTTATCCAGGTCTGTGATAGACATTTTGTCCAGAAGGATCCTGAGAGAGACAGAATTGAAAGCTGTACTGAAATCCAAAAAGATTACATCAACTGTCTTCTGTTGATCAGCTATGTGGGTTACCTTGTCGTAAAAGGAAATCAGGTTTGATAAGCAGGACTTCTCTCTCATGAAGCCGTGCTGGCTGTGACTGATTACTGTGTTGTCTTTAGTTGTTTTTCAATACCTCCCAGAATAATCTTCTCCATAACTTTACCAGGTGCTGAAGTGAGACTGACAGGCTTGTAGTCTCTGTGTTCCTCCTTCTTGCCCTTCTTGAAAATTGAGATAAAGTTCACCAGCTTCCAGTCAGCTGGGACCTCTCCGCATTCCCAAAAGCCCTCAAAAATAATCAAGAGAGGTTTTGTGATGACATCAGCCAGCTCTTTGAGGATTCTGAAATGAATCCCAGCAGGCCCAATAGATTTGTAGGGATACAGCTGGAGCAGCAGATCCTGCACAATTTCGGGGTCAACTGGGAGTTGATCATTTCTGCAGTCATGGTCCTCCAGCTCAGGGCACTGAGGCCCCCTTGGTCCTTCATCCCTTTTGAAGAAAAAGGAAAAGGAAGTGTTAAACACTTCTGCCTTGTCTCTGGCCCTATTTGTGAGGTGACCATCCCATCCTGTAATGGGACAACGATATTTCTATACTGCCCATTGCCATTAATGTATTTGAAAAACCTCTTTTTATCATCTTCCACGTTTCTGTCGAACTTCAACTCCAGCTGAGCTTTGACTACATAAATTTTCTTCCTACAGTGGTCAGTAGATTCTCTGTATTCTTCCCATGTCATTTGACCTTGCTTCCACTCAGCAAACACCTTCCTTTTTTGCCTTGTTTCCAAGAGAAGATCCCTGCTCGGGCAAGACAGCCTTCTGTCTTGCCTGCTTGACTTCCAGCATTTCGGAATTGCCTGCTCCTGTGCCCGTAGGAAGTGGTTTGAAAAGTGACCAGCACTGAAGGACCCCAGCACTTGCAAAAACATTTTTCCAGGGAACCTTAATTACTAATTCCCTGTGCAGCCTGAAGTCTGCTCTCCTCATGCCCAGAGCTGAGGTTTTGCTGGCATTTTTCTGCCTGTCAACAGAGATCTTAAACTCGATCACTTCGTGGTCACTGTGGCCAAGAGGCCACCAATGTCCACTTCGCTTACGAGATCCACTCTATTGATCAAGGAGGGGCATTTTTCTGTATCAGCTTCCTTTGGACCCGTTCCATAAAGTTGTCATCCAGGTTTTTTAGGAATCTTCTGGCCTGGGTTGTACCAGCTGTGTGATGCTCCCAGCTTGATTTATGGCAAGCTGAAGCCATCCATAAGGACAAGGGCAATTGTTTTTGTTAGTATGCTTATATTTTGAATTACATGTTGAATTGTGTTTATAGAAATTCTTGATATTAAATGGTGGTTTTAAGGCCTTGTGTACAGCAGAACACTTCATAAGAAATCAATTCTTCTGCAAGACACAACATGAAAGAGTTTTTTTGCTGGAAAAGTGATAGCATGACAGGTAAGTCTAAATTCATTTTACTCACAAAATTTGGCTTGAAATCAGATACATTTTATCATTTGGCAAAAGGTGAAAACTGTAACTGAAACCAGGCAAGAAAGGATATTCATCACTCTCCAGGTGCTGAATTTGATTGAACGAGTAAATCAATTTTACTGTTACTGCTGATGCATATCATTGTACATTTAAAAGAAATTAAGTGAATGACAAAATTTTTCTGAAATATTGTCTCTAGTAAGAAGATAAAATTCAAAGTAGTATATATCACTGTGGAAATACATTTTAAAGAGAGATTTTTATGTATCCTGATGCTTCTCATGGTCTCTTAGGATCATATTCTAATCAGTGGACTATGGAAGGACAGATGATTTTTGTTTTCATTTCCTGAAGTTATTCTAGTTTGCATAAATTAATATTTAATTGGGAAAGAGGGGAAAAACACTGGTATTATAACTGTAACTTGGTTATTGGGATATTATTAATTATTGGGTGTATGTCATAAAAATTCCTGCTGGATTTCAGATATATTTATATCATTTGGAACACTTTCACCTGGAAGGATGGAGCATAACCAAGCTTAGGTGATCTGTGCCCCAAATTTTACTAATCTTGTTTCAAATAAAGAAGGAAAATTATTAACTCCTGCTCACATAGGGGAAGTCTGTTTGGCTGAAAACCTCTCATGATGATGGTAACTCCTCTTGTATCACAACCAAAAGGGTAAGATCCTTTCCCGGAAAGTGTAGTACTAGTGTTGGATTGATTCCTTTGTGATAAGACTCAAGCGTATACCTCACTTATTAAGAAAATGCTTTTATGTCCAAGCTACAGTTGGAGGCAACATACAGGAAGGGCATGTCTCATTGTCCAAGAGAGAGCTCAGGTCTGTATTTAACAATTGGTTTTAGCTGGGGAAACACCTGCATTCTAATTCCTGTTTAAGTAATTTTTTTTTTCAAATTCTGTGTTGCTGCTTTTTTCCCAATTCAGCCAACAAAGTAATATATGAGATTGTCATGGAGCTATGGAATGTATTTAACAATATAGTACCTCTCCTTGTTAGTATAGGTGCTTGGCAAAATTTTCTACCTGTTTACACAGAAATCTGTTTGACTGACATGACACCCACACAGCACTGCAGATGATTCACCACGATATCTTTAACTAGGGGTCCTGTTTGAACCTGGCCTTCATTTGCTTCACTCACTAACTTCTATCAGTTCAACGCCACAATTATTGTCTGTTATTTGACGCACTCAGGTTAACAAGTATATTTCCTGAATTTTGTGCTTTTTGTACTATTCAAGAACAGATACTGCCTACATATTGCAAGTGATTCACATTCCAAATTATTGAGTCTATTCAAAGTTAGAAAGAACCTGAGAAGCACTGGGAAAGTGAAGTTTTTCAGTGAGAAATGTTTTTCTACAAATAAGAATCAATGGGCTATTCTACAGTCAATCAAAGGGTACTAAGAACAAAAACAACAAAAAATTCAAACGTTAACAACATCATAACATACCAGGACTGATAAAAATAAGCTGAAAACTTTAAATGAGTACTTGCTTTATAGGTATCTAAAAAACCCATTTGTTTTAGTTTTTGTAAGAGCAGGTGTTTTACTAGCCATCAGGAGTGATAGCTTCAATTCTCTCATATTGCTCAGAAACACACATGGGGGATAGAAAATTAAATGGATACTTAATAATTCAGCAAATTTAATTCAATGTCTGCCCTTTAAAAAAACCCAAACAGACAGGGAGCAACAACTGAAGTGTTCCACACATGCTTCAGGGTGTCTGTGTATGTGTGTGCATAGGTACTCTCAGTTATGATAGAAAACATGCTATTCTTTGGATTCTCTAAACATCACCTACTTCTGCTATTAAGCAATTAAATTAAAGGAAGTGCGTAGTTCACAGTCATTACTTTCAAGTTCACTTTATTATAGGTGAATGACCTTGTTCTGCACAATATTATTTCATTTCTTAATTCATATCTAGGAGCATCTCAGCAGCTGCTTTGGATTTCTCTGGAAGCCAAAGAAATAGAACTATCTGTAGGAAAAGAAAACCTAACAGAGTGGTGTTGTTGCTAACCACCCAAACACATACTGTCACTGTCAGAAGTGGTTTTCCCCACAACAGACATTAGCATAAGGTTTATGGCCAGTGAGATTGTTTAAGAGCACTAAAATCATGAAGTACTGTATGTGCTCTTTAATTAGGAATGTAATATACTCCATCTGGAGTGACTCATTTTTGCAGTTTTCTGTGGAGCTTGAGTTTCCCTGTTCCCCGTGCAGTAAAAAGAATGGAAGATTTTTTAGTGACTTCATTTTCGGTTAGATCCCAGTTATCTGAGTAGTTTGTAGAATTTGTTCATAGACTGTAAACTGAGTTTGCTGAAGAATAATTCATGGTTCTCATTTCCAATGTCATAATGAAAAGCGTATCAGTGCTAATGGAAATCTGTAGACTTAATTCTCTCTATATTGACATGGGGGCAGTTGAATACTTACAATATAAATAGCCTTGTGTCGCAGTTCAAACATTCATCTCAGTTGTATTTTAGAAGATAAACAGGATTGTCTAAGACTTTAGTTCTGAATATAAAATGCTTTCATTCAAATTTTTGGAAAAAAATTTTATATAATGATACTATATAAGACCTGTGTCACTCTTTTCTTTTGTTAGTGTATGTGATGAGTTAGTCCATTTCTCTTTTCCTGGTCTCCATTTGTTCAATTTTAATAAACAGATTTTCTGAATTTGGTGGTCTTTCTGTTATTGTTCTTCAAGCAATGCACATAACTATGTTTGTCTATATAGAATTTTTCCCCAAACCATATCTATCGAGAGCCCAATCCCATCTCACTGAAATCAAAGTGACTCTTAGATATTCTAATGAATATGTTTTTAAAAATCCTGACTTATTTCTTATTATGCATGTAGAGGACTGTATATTTACTTTGCCTAACTTAAAGCCTTCACTGAGGAACAGACTGGGGACCAGTTTCATACTATCCCTGATGCATCTAGTGAGTTTTGTTTTATGTCTCCTTATATCAGACTGCACTAGTTCAGAATGGCACACAGCAGTTTTGTCCTTCTGGATGTTCAGCTTGATATCAATGATTAATTCCCACAGATCAGTGTGGGATTTTTGTGATTTAGCTTCAACTGGAAACTGAGTATAAAAAGAAAGTCCTGTTTGTCATATTGCCTCAATTCTACTCTCTACTTTAGTAATGGTCCCTTCTCCAAAACTAATAGACAGACTATGTCTGTCTGTTTTGTGATACAGTCAGTAAGACTGTACTTTCTGGTACCATCTATGACCTTGCTGATTAAAAATTATAACATTCTTTGCTTAGTGCAAATCCTTGATGTACTTGTAATGACATGGTAGAGACAGGGAGAGTGGTACATTTTCTTGTATAACCTACCTGTAGATCCTGGCATAAATGTATGGAACTAAACTGGTTTTCATCCTAACTGAGAACTTGGCTCAAATGTGCATATACGCAGACATTTCTTTTTCATTTGTCTGCTTTGAATTCAATATGACTCCTCCTTCTAGTATCAGCTCTCTCTTCACATTTTGGTATTTTAAGCAGAAGAAAATGTTGGGAAGAAGGGAGTAGCATAAGAAAGTGTTTAAAATTTCTAGTTCTGACAGAATTGCAGTTTAGAAATCAGGGAACCTGGAAGTTCACTGGCATGAATTATGCATTACATTGGAATTTTCAGTACTGACGATTTTGAAAGTGTTCAAGGAACTATAAAGCTTTCCATTAGCTTCAGTTAACAGTCAAAACCAGTTGCTCATTCCTCAGATAGGGATGAAGAGAGGTGTCAGAAGTTGATAGTGATCTTCCCAGTTTGCAAGGAAGTGATGACAGGCAGACACTATCTTGCCCTCCCTTTTCAAGGGGAAAATTATATGAAATAGTTGACTGGAGAGGTAGGTAGAGCAAGAGAAAAGAAGTGGAGTAAAGTGAAAGAGTCAACTATTCTCCCACAATCCAATCAAACAATCCAGATACAATGAAAATAAATGAAAAAAAGAAACAGAAATAAATGAAAAGGAAAAAAAAAAAAGAAAATAAATGAAAAAACCTTTCAGAACTCTAAGGGACATACAGGTTAGGAATATCAGCATTAAGCCAGACCTGTTTATCATATTTAAGTGTTAATGTCAAAGTGTATAGACCGTCATTGCACTGGTCCTGAAGTGAAACTCACCCCTATAGAAAAGGCCAGGAAGTCAAGTCTCATCATCATTTATGTCCTCTGGATGATACTTTTACACCAGGGATTTCATACTTAAAGCAATGGCTTTTGCTGTGTTTCTAGGTCAGTTTATGTAATGAATAAAGCTTCTGTTGAAAAGTATTCATGCATTTCTACAGCTTTTTTTTACTACTGTTTTGTTTGTGGGATTTTTGTTGTCTTTGCAGATTGTGAGATCTTCAAAAAAGGTTTTTGGGTCACAAAGTACAAGTGGTACTAACAGGACACACGTGGTAAAGATGGGGCAACGATTGTTCAATTAACAGATCAATAAGTTGCCTCTCATACAAGTGGTTGTCAATGATAAATGCCCAGAGGTTGGTTAAACTGCATTTCTGAATGCTTCAATGTAAAAATCAATGTCCAGAGCACACAGTGGTAAGCAGATAAAATAGCCTCTCAAATCTGTACCGTGAAAATGATATGAGCCCAGCAATCATAAAAATATGTCTTGATCCTATTTGTAGCTCTCGTACGTTGCCGTGGGCCATTCCTGTTTATCCATCCACATGAAGAGCAGAACACTGACTATGCTGAATAAACAGCAATGATCTGGATGAAGAAACAAAATGATCTTTCAAATTTCTGATTTTCTTTTATGCTGTCAGTTCAGTGACTGCTGAAAAGGCAAAGGAAATTGTGCTGGGGTTTCAGTCAGGAGTGAGACCTACCTGCAGTTGTGTTATTTACATGCAAAGGATGTTGGTGGGCACCTAGCACGAATTCAGAGGGGAACAAGAAGGATGGGGAGCACCTCCTGTCACTGCAGTCTGTTTAAAAACGTGCTCATGAAAGGAATGGAAAAACTTTGGTTGCCAGCCTCATTTGCTTCTGTCAGTATTACACAGTGAAGAGAACCACGGATGATTATTGTTTCTGGAATTTGCTATACCTGTAATAAATATGCCAACAAGTACACTGTGGAAGATTTGCCTCCATATTGTACTGCTGGATGAATGTATCCATGACAATCATCTTTTCAATTTTATACTGCAATACCAAAAATCACCTCCTCTCTCTATCCTTATAAATTTAGGGATAGGCAAGCTTATTTTAATTTAGGTAAATTTACATTTACCTGTTTCTGTTCTTTTGTTCCTTTAGAATAACATTTTGCAACCTATGACTTAGTGTAAGAATTTGAGGATGTTTCACTATCCTAAGCACGTGTTGAGTTTACTTAAAAGGTACACACATACATACAATTTTCCAAAACTTCTTTCAGTAACAAAAACAGTCTCTGGCAGCTGCATCTTAGTGCCACAACAAATGCATCACATGGGCAGCTTTCTAATAAAAGATCCTACATGCGTCATATTTTTTCTCCACTTAACAAAGCTTTCAAATGGATGAAAAAATTCCTGCGTTTGAAGAAACATAATTTTCATCAGCTAATTCCTTCAGGAAGAGAGGTTAATGGATTTTCATATCCTTGTTAAGGATAGCAACCATCTTATCTTCAAGAACACGCTGAGTGTGTCTGGCCTACAACCCTTCTGTCCAAACACTGCAGTGAAGGTATATAAATGAAAGGACAGAAACCACTATGTCCCATCTGTCTTTCTGAAAAATGCAGATTTTACTGCATTGTTGGCTAGAATTAACCTTGACTTGCTGCTCCAGCATTGAAATGTACCCAAATGGTCTGGGGTACTTCCAGTACTGTTTCCTATATGAGAATAATGAATGTGCATATGATTCAAAAGTACATGGACTAAGATGTAGAAAGCTTCCAAGAGCGGAAACAGATAGATAGGAAAAATACAGTATTACAGACCTCCCCACGCATAGATTACATTTAACGTGTTCTTCAACAAATAAGTAAAAAAGTTTTCAGTAAGCAAACAATACTTACTAAGATATAATCAGGATTGGGAAAAATAGATACTAGGTCATTTCACATTGTGATTATCACTGTCTTGGATATGAATTATTTAATAAGATTACAGCTTGTATACTTTGCAATTAGGGGAAAACTCCAAGTTCACCAATCTCTTTTGATGTGACACGACATGAATTTTTTTTTGATCTTCAGAAAAGGGGGGAAAATGGCTTTATATAACAGACTTAAGAAACAGGGCATTTAAATGGACATACTGAGGCCACTTACCATTCTGATATATGCAGCAGTCTCTCATTACTATTGTACTGTAACTATAGGAAGAAGATGACAAACATGAAAACCAAAGCACTTAAGAAAGGTGTATGTATTGATTCATTTAGCTTGATGCTTCAAAAGATGTCAGTCTACCTGTGCTACTGCAAACCAATCTATTGATACAGATTTATATTTTGCTTTTCCTTGAAGTCAATATTTTACTTATACCTAGCAAAAATGCACCTCTCCTTGAAGTGGGGTATCCCAAACAGCTCTTTGAAAATATTGCTACCAGGGATTTGTCACCCTAACAGCAGATTCATGTAGTTAATCCAGTGGAAGGCTCTTCTCACATACTGTCAGTTCTTCCTTCTATGGGAAACTTGCAAAAAAGCACACTTTTGAGAAGTCAAAATTCATCATAAAATTCAAATCAAAGCTTGGATGTGAACTTCAGGTTTCATTTACTAAGAGTTGCTGAACTACATTTAATTAAACTGTAAAAATGTATAGATGTGCCTAGACTTTTAAAGGTTGCTATAATAAAAACAAACAGAAATTACTGCTATAACCTTACTATTATTACAAACTATGGCTATAGATGTTCATCTCGTTACATACACAAACTAAATTTGCATTTAGGTATACTAACTCACATGTGATTTATGTTTAAGGAATTTTGTTGAGTGTTTCTAACAAAATGTTAAGCATGAAGAATCATTAACTGAACTAGAGCAAAACTTCCCATGAAAACTAATAGAGCCATGTAAAGCTGATTCTTTATGAAATATGCTGTTCTAGAACCAAATGTGGAACTGAACACAAAGTAGAAAGTGGGGGAAACCTTAAAAAAGCAAAGAAACTGATTCTGAATGTGTACTCCTAAATCCTCCTGATTGAGAACAATTAGAAAGACACATAGGAGTCTGCTTAAAGTTAAGAAATGTCTTGTAAAATTCTAGTATTGGTATTAATCCATCCATTCTAGTAATTGCCTTAGTACTACATTGGTTGCAAAAGGAGTTGGGGCTATAGTAGAAATACATTATTGAATTCACTTTAAGTAGAAACTTGACAAATTTTTTGAGGTCTTTCATTTAATGCAATTTTCCTCATCTGCCCTAATAAATGTACATGCCATTAGACCAGCTCCTACCAGTCCTCAGTTATTTTGGGTCTGTATGTAGGCAGAAGACCAAAGGGAAGGCAGGAGTGGAGCTGATGAAACTCTTCAGGCTGTCACTACATAGCTTTTGACTCCAACCAATAATAATGATTCTTTGAATGTACATGTAGTAAGTTTATTTTTTTCTGTGTATTGGAAATGAATTTCTTAAGACTTATATATGTCACCTGGACATGAAAGAAACCTCAAAACAAGATAGTAGCAATTTCACTTTAATAAACTGATGTTCTTTGCTGTAAGAGAACAGTTTTCTGAGCTCTGCTGCTTGGAAAATTATGATTTATGACTACATGATTTCCTCCAAATAGAATGTCCCTGTGAAATCAACTTCTTCAGCTTTTCTTACTTATCTTAGTCCTTAGAAAAAATTAGGAAGTAGTATTAATATCTAATTTTTTTAGTATACCTTGACAACTATAATGATTCAATCTGTCATTTCAGCTGTTTAAAAGAATTAATCAGCATTTCTCACACAGTTTCTCTATGGCACTTTCATTTGAAAAACCCACAACTCTGTCCAAAAAATTTCTTTTTTCTCCCCATTAGAAAGTTGTATTTCAGTACATTTGTCATGGCATTGCTGCTGAGAAGAAACAATGCAACCATATTAAAAACAGAGCTGGCATTTGTAAAAGGGGAATACTACATCTTACAAGACATTGAGGGTTTTTTTTTTTCAGTTTGTATATTACACAAATGTCCTTAGTACTAGAGTAAATCCCTCAGAAACTTTGGGAGTAAGCAATTTCTGATTTGAATAACTGAAAAACCCAGCACTCATGTTCTTCTACTAATAATGAGGTTCCTTATAGTCAATATTCCTTACAATTACTGATGCTATCCCACTATAATTCATAAAGCAAGACTATAAGAATACCTCCCAAAAGGACTTTTTACTCTAATGTTAATTTGTTCATTTAAAACATTTGTTGAATCATGTAGATTTCTTTGCAATGGCTTTTTAGGTACTTTTTATTTATAGTGAGGGGTTTTGCAGATCACTAACCAAATCTTTTTACTTTTTCAAAAAATATTTAGATAAACAGCATCTTCAAAATATTATACTTTCATTCAAATAAAGTTGTACAAGGAGCATCTGGGTCATGATATGAAACATAAGAGATTGTCTAGAGTGTGAGAAAAGTGACATCCTAGATTTCAGACTGTCGAAGAGAATGCTCAAGAGAATGATCTTAAACTACTGCAAATTTCTGCCAGCTGCTATGAGGCTACTTTGAAGCCAGGGCAGACAAATTTAAGGGGGCTCAGATTACCCTACACCTCCAACACAAATCTCTCAACACTTCTGCAATACTGTGGAGCTCCAGACCCAGGCAGTGGAATCACTAGACATAACACAAGAAGTAGTTAACAGTGTGGTTAACAATCATAGCATTAGGACATAACACAGACTATTAACTGACTAAACTTCTGATAAGGTGACGCTGGACCATCTTTCTGAGTTCCATGTTTCCTTCGCATCCCTCCCATCTCATGCCAAGCATTTTGAGAAGGAAAATAAATACTCAGCTGGATGGTTAGTCTATGGTCTTCTTAGGTAATTACAGAAGAAATGAAAAATTACCTAGAGAAATGAATGTCCTTTGCAGCTGTCAGCACTGATCTGTTTCTACTACATTCTAAGAGTATCCACACTATCTCTTAAAGCCTGGGATATGTCTTGATTACTTCATTCAACCTAAAATATTGTTGCTGATGTCACCTGGCTTTTTGGTATATCCTGCTAAATGCATAGAGAAGACAGTTGTCAGCAAGGTGCTAGAACCATAGTCAGTATATGGGCAGTGCTCACTTTTCTGTCCCGGTTGGTCGTGAGGCATATTTGATTTTCTCATATGCCGGCTTTGAAAAAATTCCATCAATGGAAGGAGAAAGCGTTTTAAAACCAGAATTTGGTTGGTGGTAAATTAGCATCACTTGCAGGAAAACGTCTATAATACAATTGAGAAGATGTTATTTTACCCAATGTTATAACTTTTAAATTCCCAAAATCAGGTCAGTGGTTTGAAAATCAAAAAAAACAAACTAGTGTTTGCAGTAATCTTTGAGGAACCATGTAGTGGTTTCTGTGTTGAATTCAAAAAAACAACCCAAAGTAGACCTGTATGGAGGGCTGAAATTGTTTGATGTCCCTTTTAGACAGAAGAAATGGACATTTTTCAAAGCTGATTTATGACATAATAATGATAATTCCAAACAAATGGGCAACTGTATTAATGAGCAGTTTAACTTCTTTGTGTTTCCTATGAGTACATTTATTTTTTAAATGCTATTATCCAGAAAATGGAGAACCTGTGTATGCTTTTCTTCCCTTTCCAACTGATATAACAAACATGCAAAGTTACAAGACAGAGAAGTTCCACATATGCTTAATGTTGACCATGAGGCTAAGCTCTTAATTGGATCAAAGCTGCTATATATAATTTTCCTCCCACAATGTTTAGTCTTAGTGACCCAATGTGAGCTCTGAGTCAAGCTGACTCTTTTCCATCTTGTTCATCCTCACCACTACTAGAAGCCAAATTAGAGCATCGGTGACAGCTGTGCAACAAACTCTATTATTCAACCATGCTCTGACAGCAGATCTAAGTGATTAGGTGTAGGAAAAATCCTCTTGAAGATGCACAAAAAGGAGCAAAATTTAGTTCAGTCTTCTAACTGTGATGTTGCAGGGCAAATGAGAACACAAACCATCAAACAGCTATTTTTATTTCCAGACTCAGCACATTCAGAATATGCATAGAGACAGGTTTGAGGGTTTTTTTAAAGGCGATCCAATTTTTACCCAAGCATCTTTGCAGAACAGGACATTTCTTTAAAATTTCTTCAAATATTGCTTTGAGGAATTTCTGCCCTTTCTGCTTGCATTCTGAGTTACTGACAAACATGTCCAAGTTGCTGCATCGTCAAATGGAGCCATTTCAGAGCTGTCAGCCCCAGACTCTATCTTTGGCTACATGGCCCATCGGATCTCCCTGCCTGTCAATCAGGCTGGCAAGAAAGCAACCCTACTGGGATGGAGACTGGGAAGATGCACATTACAGTGACTACCGGGCCAGTGCACGATTGTCATGGGTGTCAATCAAGCTGGGCAGTCTGAGCTTCTTCATCTGGGCAGGAGGAAGTATCTGAAGGCAATGGAGGTGTCCTGATGTGGCAAGGCACAGTGGGGACTCCCTGTAGAGGCCATCAGCGCAGAGGGCAGCCAGAGCAGCCCCAGCCCAGAGCATCAGGAAAACCTGTGGTGAAGGGGCAGGTCCAAGGTCAAGATGGGAAGTCAATCCACTGGTCAGGATCAGGCCCAGAGAGGAAAACCAGGGCAGATGGAGCCTGCTGATCAAGAGATAGGTTCATAGGGATAAGCTAGGACACCAGCTGAGAGAGCTGCTGACTGTCATTCTAGGGTATCATGGTAGCTCATGTAATTATGTATTAAATCATTTATGCCACTGAAAGGATTGCTGAGAGTAGTTAGTGCCTGCAATATAATCTGCTTACTGTACCTGTGAAGAGAGTTTCTTTGAATGCCAACTAAAAATCTTAATTAATCTGTATATTTACTTTTCTGCCTTCCTATCTGCTTCAGCTACCTAAAATATATCTATTAATAGCAGTCACATGATACAAAAAACCTAACCCATTTCTGTTAAATCATATCTGTTAAATAAAACTACTTATAACTCAATACTAATAATAATAACACTTTTATGTGTTCAGTTAATGCAACGATTTTATTGGATTCATAGGGAAAGCAATTGAGAACAAGCCAAAACACATTTTAAAAATGCAGCCAACTATAAAATGAATGTCATAGGTGAAAAATCTTGCACTTAGTTAAGCTCTTCTTTTTGTAGTCCTATTCACTTCTGAGGTACTGTTCACATCCATACACCTAAATGTATATGAATGCATTTTAACAGAGGTGGAATCATGCGGTGTTTTATCTCTGTGTGTTTTTTCCATTCTTAGTCTCAACAGATGGAAGAACAGGTTTTGGTAGATACTCAAAATTCATGGTGGAGCCACGTATATTTTTTTAAAGGAAATAAAATGGCTGCACACATCTGAAATTATGTTTGTAGGACTTGTACATCTTTAGCTTTCCAGTTTCTGAAATTCACACCATTTTTATTTTTGGAGTTTTAAATACATTTGAATATGTCTCTAGTTTCTTTTGGTCTTTACTTTTGCAAATTTGTTTCAGAATTTTTGCAATAAATGTCTGTGTCCTTTTCATCATGAGTTAATATGCAGTCAAGTAGGCATGATGGCACTGAATATTCCTATTAAGAAGTTTTACCTATATTTTGAAGACACCTATTTTTTTTTTTAATGCATTTGGTGAAGCTAAACCACTGCCACACATACAACTCCACCTGTGAGGGAAAAGAGTAAGGTGACCATGTGCTATACCACAACGAGGAGTGCAGGCACTGGGTGTGAGAGCACTATCAGCTAGAATATAATCAGCCCTTTGGCATTTTGTGGCTGGGAAACAGCAAGTCAAAGGACATATGACAGGCACTTTTGATGCATAATTGCTGGATAGCTATTTTCTTTGTCCTACAACTTCTGAAAGTAAAATATTTTTTCCAACTAGACAGGCAGACCACTTTTTACCAATCCATGTTGCAGTGCACATGCTCTGAATCATCAATCTTATACTGGAAAATGAAAGACACAGAATAAATTAGAGATTAAAGGTTTTTTATTACTGATACCTGAATTTGATGTTATTTGTGAAGCTGTGGTATATCCACCTTAGAGTGTTTTCTGAGGAATGACAGAAAGCTATCCAGTAATCAGAGCTTTCTGACGGATCAAGGAAAGAGGCTGTTGTAAATTCTGAAACATTGTGCCTTCAAACTTGAAATTAGGAATATGTAACCAATGCATTTTGAGGTTGTTTACAAGCTGCTTTTAGCAGTGAGTATGATAACTACTAGTAAGCACTGAAGTGCCTCCTCTATAGTTGGTAACTATCAAGAATATAATATGTGCTTTCAAAAAATATCTGAACAGGACAGGGCCATTTTTAATTTTTTCTTTCTTAATCTACATTGAATACTGAAATAGATTTTTTACAGTTTGAAAAGCTGAGAAAAATGGAGAGGGTTAGGTTCACTTTGTGGGTGTATGTTACTCTGAAATCAGCACTACTTTTAAGAATGAAAATATGCCCCATGCCATATTTTGTTTGTAATAGTCTATGTTGCTGGTTGTGTTTACTCTCAACTTCCATATGTTTGGAATGGTAAACCTGTAGTGGGAGATTCTGGGAGGCTGAGAGGAACTTCCATGATACACTCCTATTTTCAAACGCTCATAACGTTGTATGGGATTCTTTGAGATGAAGTTTCAGATTGAGTCCCAAGGCAGCTCATGAGGGTTAATAACAAGACTGACATAAACCAGCATATTTTAAAAGAGGTAGCAACAGAGGTGTTTACTGCCCCTGTTTGATATTTGGAACACTGGAGAACACTGCTAAACAATTCTGTTGTACGTTGTCATTTTTAGCATATTCTGAAACTTGTCCTTTTATGTGGCTCTTTATACTTGTTTTGTAACATTCACAGTGTTCTATTTCTTTGCAAATACACAAAGTGTGCATTTAAAGATGTTTCCTTTTAAAGCATAAATGTAAATACATATTAACTCTCTCTTTCAGTTACATAAATGAGACTCCATTTCCTGTCTTGCACATGATATAATAACAGTTCTGCCCAAGGCAGTATAAAACAAAGCACTGACTAAATTCCTTCCCCTGCATTCTGCTGAAAGGGAAGGGAAGAGGTTGTTTCCTTCTGAAAAAGGAGGCTATCTTTTTTAACAGGTTAGATATGAGGTAATTTAGAAATGCCCATTATTTTTCATTAGTAAAATCTTTGGTGAAGAATAATGTAAGGTGTATTCTCACACAAATAACTTTTTATTTAATTAAGAGCTTGAATTCCTCCTGCTGCCAGTGGGCCTTGGAGTGGACGTATGCACAACAAATTTCTCCTGAGTTTATTGCTTTGCCTATGATCTGTGCACTGGCTGCATGGGTTGGTTATGTACTGTACTTCATGTAGAACTGTCAGTCACTCAGATTGTCTTCCAGTCAGGCACAATGGCTTTATGGTTGATTTAGGAAAGTGATCTTGTTTAAAAGAGCACCATTAAAAGAGAGACATAAAAAGATCATCCTGCTCCTTTGAGAGTCTACCAACAAGCTTTTTGGCTCAGGAATTTGCTGGAGGCTGAGGAATAAGAGATCCTGAAATCTCCCCTGACTGCCACTGATAATCACTTGCTCAAGATGGTGACTACAGCAGTACCAAATCACTTCTGATGCCTCAGGTGTTGATAGGGAAATGGAATGAATGATCTTAGCAATTAAAGCATCAGACCCATAGAAAAGTGATGTGATTTATACTGGAAATTTGTAGCCAAAGGTTACATCTCCACCAAAACCTGTAAATTCCAGGCTGCTTCCTCTTAATATGTCTCCCCTTATAAGGATTTATTTGTCAAATTTTTAAGTAACTGTTTTTGAGGGAAGAACAAGAACAGTGTAACTCATTCTGGGGCGCTGTGCAGTCTGATGGATGCCCCAGAAATTCAGACTTTTAAACAAGTCAATTTTGGTTTTCTTGTTGACACTTGTTTGTTATGCAGCTTTGGTCTTGTTGTGTCTTGGTAGCTACTTTGCAGCAATATGTTCAGGAGGTACTCTGATAATGTCCGCATTATAAAGAGTGCTGACCTGGGGATAGAGCTTTCTGTCTACCTTCTTCTGTTTCAAAATAGTTCCTTAAGTTACTTTATGTTGTGTTATCTTATGGTATTTTAAGTTAATATACATTTTCCCACACATTCTATATGGTAGGAAGTCCTTGTTCCATTTGATACAGTACTTTCCTTTTCTAGTGAAGTCAAAACAAACAGTCACGTACGGAGTCCTGCAAAATGCACAAATAATTAATGGTGCATATCAATCAGATATTTGTGCCACATAACTCAATTAACAAACATCTGAGAGCAGACACTTTCATTTCCTCATAAATTGATAATTTTATGTGAAATTTAAAAAGCAGAATGTAATCCTGTGGTGGTAGAACAATGGGATCCAGTTAGTATATCCATCTTGTAGTATATATCTTTCCTGTAGCTTCATTAGAAGACTGCACTGTGGAGCCAGTCAGAAAGAAACAAGTAAATTGTTCACATAGACTTTGGCATGGGAAGCTTACCATTGAATGCATTGCTCCTGCCTCTGGTGATGTGCTTTTTGTATCAACATAATTCTTCACTGTAGTTTCTGCCAACTTCAACTTTATTTTACTCTGATCCTTCTAATCTTTGCTTGTCTTATGTGCCTTTATTCCACTTCCTGACTCTCCTTCTTTTTAGTTCATTTCCTCTAACAACCTCCTACTCCCAAAGAGTGCAACTGGCATTACTCACCAGACTTGGATGTTCTTCCATTCCTTCTTTTCAAGAGAAAATCACTTTGAGAATAAGACGCCCGCCTTTCAGCATCTGTGGATGAAGTAGGTGGTTAAGTTCTTAATTGCAATGTCATGCTTGTTCTGTACTTAGTGCATCATCACAAACATAACACTTGCACACTAGTATAAATGAGGAGTAGGATTTAATAAACTCTGAAGAATTGGATACTGTTGCCTTTTGGGAGATTAGAATATTTGCGCCGGGAGTTCAGTCATATTAGCATATGGCAAGAGTAGCAGAAACAGAGCTGGGCAAACTACCTAAAATTCTTCAGAAGGCCAGGCATCCAATAATGTGGGTTTTTTTGGTCTCAGAGTAATGTCTTTTTCAAACAACTTAATTTGAACTGCCTTGTTAAATATTCAGCATTTTCTCCTGCTAATTTATACGAACAGTTATCTAGGTGATACCACTTTTTATTCAGGACCACAAAAGTATCTACTACTGAGCTCTTAATAACTCTAAGCTATAAAACTAACAAGCAATTGAAATTAAGGTGTTGCCATATATGTATTTTATGAGCACATTTTTACCATTTCTTTGACCATGATTCTAACACATTTTCACTTAGATGCAGTAAATGATTTTTAAAGGTACTCTATTATTATGAATTACTAAAACTGCATATAGAATAGTTGGAGAACAACCCCCCATGAAAGAAGTGGTATATTTATTCCGTTAAAACTGCTACCATCACATCACATTTTATTGATAAGCAATTCATAAAACACAAAGAATTTTTAATGTTCCATCTTAGTATAATATTCAGATCATTAAGTACAGCAGTAGCATAAAGGAGGTAACAATTCACGGTCTCTATGGCAGACTGGTATGAACCTGTGAAAGTAACCCTTTCAGAAAGCCAGAGCTCCTGAACAATTTTAGATATATTTAGCTCTCTGTCAAGAAGAGATCTTTCTTAATTCAATTTTATTACACTAGTTTTATTTTTAAATCATGTAAAAACAATTAGGAACAGCAAAACTCATTTTTTTTTTTTTTGTTATGGAGTTCAAAGGTTGATTTTTCCCCTCTTGATCTCTTTAAATAAAGGCGTTTAAATTAAAGGAAAATAGAATGGTAAATAGATTTCAGGGAATAAAATGCAAAAAAGTCACTAAGCAGAAATTCAGCTGCTATTCATACAGCTGGAAAGAACTCAGGCACAGGAGTTTCTGTTGATAAATTTACAGTTAAATAACAATCACTGTTGAGTAAGTAGATGAAATACCTTGCCCTCATGAAGTGCCACAGCTACAAGTGTCAGAAATATGCTTAGAGGTCATTGGGTAACTCTATCAGTCAAGTCCTGATTAAATGGCAAAAAGAAGAATCACTGGAGAATTGTAGTGTTTTTTTTAGTGTAAGAGTGAAAAACAAAATCCAGATGGAGAGCTATTATTAACCTGTGAACTTTCTTACCCTGAGCTAAACAATGATTTCTGAACATCAACCAGAGCTGGATTAATTCAAGGGGAATCATTTTGGTAGCAGAAAGCTAAGAAGTAATCTCTTGCACCATACATCTATTTACCATTACCCTCATCCTGCCATCACTGAAAATATGACCAAAATGAAAAAAAAAAAAAATTGTGAAGCCACAGTGATCTCAATTGATGGGTTTTGCTTCTTGATGTGGTTAATAGCAAACATATATGGGAGAACCAATAATTAGATTTCCTAGACATTCAAGATTGACACATATATTCAATTGATCTTTGGTTCTGTATGCATTAGAACTGAACAAATAATTCCTTTCCTTGCCTCTAAATTCTGCAAAGATAATTTTCTTTCTCTGGAATTGTGAAATTGCCCCTGTATTTTGTCACAGAAAGAATAAAGAAAAAAGCTCCCTGGAGCAAATTTTTCCCCCACAACACACAGTAAGATGATATTTTTATACTACCAAGTATTATCTTTATTTTGTGTCCTCTCTGGTAGGTTCAGGTATGTGTGGTTTCAATTTATTCAATTTAACATTATCAGCACTTAGAATTTCAATTCTACTACTGTAATTGATTTAGAACTTTGCAAATAAACTGCAAGGTATGTTTCTAATGAAGTGTCTACAGCCATGTAATCAACTCTTTTATTCCCTTTTATAGGTTTTTCTAGAGGAAGAAAGTCATGGCCATAAAATAATTTGATTTATATTAGTTTGGATATATTTTTGAGTGGCTAATTAATCTAAGTGTTGGTATCAGTTCAGCTGTCAGCCTAATTTTCCTTGAAGGAGGTGGAGACAAGTCATGCTTATCAAACCTTTAACTTTGTCACCAGTTATATTATTCCTTTAATGAATTTGTTTTATAATGTCATCACATAGGTTTCAAAATGAAATTATTTTCCTGTAAAAATACAGAAACCATCTACCTTCTGGGAATTTCTATTTGTAGTTTGCTGTTACAATGATGAAAACCTCTGTGGAACCCGGATGAAAGAGGATGTGTTGAAATGCTGAGACAATCTGTAGGCATGGCATAGAATGCTCTCTGTGAATCATTATCTCAGTCAATAGTCTCTTCAATGTTTAGAGATGTGGGATCTCAAAGAAAGGCAGGCATGAGAGAACTGACAAACAGGCATACATTGCCAAAACCTGTGGTACGTAAAAAGGTTCACATTCAACCTTTGGTCAATGAGTGTCTCCAATTTTTCCTTCTTTTCTCTGGATTACTCTGGAGAGAACAGTCTCACAAAACATAGAACTGACACTACATACTGAAAAGAGAAGAAGAAAATTATAACTATCAAATGCAGATATAAATTTGGTGAATGTTCTTATCAGAAAGAATATGAAATGGCAGCATTTGTTCACAGATATGTAACTTTCTTTTCAAGGCTGTGCTGATGTGTGAATACAGTTCTTCTTCCTTTATGTAACACTTGGATAAATGGTCTATAAGTAGTTCTCAGTGCAGAGACTAAAGTTAGATCTCCCCATGTCAGGCTAGTGCCCTTAGTCTTGAACCACGGAATCATCTACAAAAAAGTGGTAAATAATCCTCATTTGTAGCTAGCTTGGTGTTTAGGACTTTACAGTTCAGAGATTATATGGATTTGAACCCACTCAGATAAAGAACCTGGATAAGCCATATGCCAAGGAAGGTTTTCTAATCAGCAGCCCTTATGGACAAGGGTTGCTTATCCTGTGGGGTATTGATGTAAAATGTATTGCCATATTTCTTGGTGGTATTCGTTAAAAGTGAACTGGTGGGCTTCCAAACACTTCAGAAATACAGTACTCAGCTGCAGTTCTCAGTACTAATCCTAAATGTTAATTAAGCATTGAGCTATTCCTTCCTCAGAAGACAAAGTCAGCTTAGCAAATGCACAGGGAAAAATTGTCTGATGGAAATACAGGGTTTCTTCTTAAATTTAAACTAACTCCTCTTCTGCGTGCCTAATTTCTTATGCTGATGAAGGTTTGAAAGTCCAGTGGTTGCTGTAGCAGAGAAGGACACACTTTAAATACACATGTGATTTATTTCAATCAGAACCTTAGCAGTTTGAAGCAATCTGAGGAATGTTAAAGAAAGAATGGACTCAGAAAAAAATACCATTTCCATTCTCAGCTATTCATCAAGCTTCATCTTCAGTTTTCAAACAGATTACTTGGTACCATCCAGGTAAATTACTTACGTGGAAAAAGGGAAAAAAATATATTGCAGTCTAAATTGTTCCACTTTGTATGTTGATTTTTATGTATAGCATTATATGATTGTTTCATGGGCGCGTAGGTGGCCCACAGAGTCATATCAATGAGACGCCCTCCACTTTTTTACTATTCTTCACTGTTGTGCTGATCTAACAGGTAAATGGCCTTGCAGAAGAAAACCTGTGTCAAAAGAAATAATCTACTTCCTCTCTAAATTTTTTGATGTAGAGTAATTTTAAATTAGATGTTTCATCCAGGTAAATATCACCTCAGGCCACGAGTGGGGCCAGAATGGCTGTATAAGAAGGTAATCAACGCTATGGCACTTAGAGAGCTGAAGTTTTGACAAGCCAGTATTACTCAACACTGTGCTGTCACAATTCTGGGTAATACTGCATGGCCATATGAAGGACCACACAGACCTGTAGCTGTGGAATGATATGAGGCACCAAGGCCACTGGGACAAATGCTGTATTCCAAAGTGGACAGCTCCTTCCAGTTCAAGCCCATCAGGACCCTTTCTTTCCTCAGCTGTCCAACATGTGGCCTATGCTGAGACTCTGAGCCATTCACAGATTTTGGTGGCCTCAGAAAGGATAGGTGATTCCAGGATGACTAGTTGTAAGATTCCTGTTCCGATACACAACAGGTAGGCATAATGGCAGCTGTATTATGACTGCTTTGTCAAACCCAAAACTAATTCAATTTGCTCATTGTATTGGCTCTCCCTGTCCTACATGGTAGACTGCAATGTGGAATTGATAGATTCTTGCTGGCTTTGGTCCAGGCAGCAAGCAAAATACAGGCAAGCAAAATGTGGCTCAAGATTCTGATTCTTGGAAGATTAACATTTACTTGAGCAACTTTATACTGCATTTGCAGCTTACTGTGGACCAATCCTAAAAGAAGGCTAAGAAAAGGTACTCTTTGCGCATGGTCTACAGTGGAGAGCAAATTTCTATTCCACAAAACCAGCTGCAGACCATTATGGTGTCAAAAGGGTGGGAAAATTCTGTTGCATATGTATTGAGAGGATGGGACCTACAACAAGTTAATTGAAGGTCTCGCGAAGATTTGGCAGTCAATCAAAACAATGCAGAATAAGAGCTGAGTATTCTGACTGAGGTGCTTATTCTCACTTGCATTGATTTTACTTTAAAAAAGAGATTGCAAGAGCTCAAATTCTTGACAGGCAATCAATTGTTTATTTCATGTTTGTAGACAATAAGTACAACATAATCCTTGTTGAAGATAGAGGTCTTTGGTTTGCATGCTTAACTAAGATTGATTTGATGATGATGCAGGAAAATGTCAGCATATGTGGTTCCATCTGGGTATTCCACTCTGATTTTCGTATGTGGGTATGTGGCAACTATATTTATTTTTTAAATGATGTAAGTGGTAAATTGTACTGTTGAAAAGGTTGCACTCGTGAACTGAATGGTTATTGTCTCCCATGATCTTTGTAGGTCAGAAAAAAATTATTCTGTTCATATCTCAGTTTAAAAAATAGGCATACTGCAAGTAACTGTTCAAAATAAGCAAAACAGTGCATGGTTTAGGGCACAAGAAGTGGCAGAGAGATAAGACCTGGAGAAAAGAAATAAAAGTAAACTTCTGTCACTGGTTGTTGCCTTAGTCAGAAGGCTGTAGGTTTACTTAACTACTTAAGAAATTATTTTGCTGGGCACAGAAATTACAGAAGAGCTAGCCAGTTCTACTAAGCTCTTTAGTACTTGGAAGCAAAATATGAGTAGTTTTGTCTGCAGGTATCTGTGTCCTGTAGCTATTATGTCTTTTATGACTGCATAAAACTGTTAAAGGGTTGATTTTTACTGGTTTTTTTCTGATTTACCTGACAGAGTCGGGAAGACTCTGGATGTTGTTGTCTTCAGTGTATGTAATTACAAGCTGGTGACATTAGATCATCAGTAGAGGCAGCAGGAAGGTCATCACTGGTCAATGCCATATGATTGCCATAATGCTGAAAATGAGTGGATATGCCTAAGAGCCCTTTCATTACCTTTGGACTCAGTTATATTGCTTAAAAGGTATCTTCATCCATTCTGTTCATTTATTTCCTCTTCTGATCTTACATAGGCAGGAAGAGGCAAATGCACAAAATTCTTCCAACATTTAAAGGAATCTAGACTTTTTCAGAGTGAAAAACAGAATTAAGTCATGTACATATCAGCAGAGAAAACAGCACTACATCGGAAGAATTAGGTACATTGGTAATGGTTTCAGGTCTAAGATTTATTTACGCATTGGGGTTTATGTTCAAACAATGATACAGCTGGGCCTGGACTGTTAAAGACATTGTCAATATGTTGTCTCCACCTGAAATTTAAGCAATTTCTAGCTGCTCTGTTAGGTGACTAGATTTATAAAATTTGCATATTTTTCTTATAGTACAGAACTTTGTTCACAGGAGGAAACCAGAAAACTGTGCTGCTTGTTTTCAGAAATGATTCTTTCTGATTCATGCTAAAAGGTGACTACCTTGACATTTCTGGGTGGTAGCATAAGGAGCATGGGCATATTTTACTGTGCTTTGGCAGGAGACAGATGGAGGCAGGATTTTGAGCCTCAAGTTGCTAGACATATCCTCCAGGCTGCTTCCAAACTACTGAATGTTCTTGAATGCTAAAACTTGCCTTCTGATCTTTGTTGGCAAACACAAGAGTCATATATGTCCATTCTGTGACTCTGCATTTGAAGGGGCTGATACATCCCTCATGAAGAGGGAATAGCCTTTAGCTTGAACTGGTATTAACTCAATCTGTATTAGGATCCCAGCAACTGAAATAGAGCGCCTGAGGTCTAAAAGCAGTATCATTTATCACTTGTTATAATAAAATAACTAGGTTAGTAATTCAGCTATTGAACTGCAACTTAAACCAGAAAGGAGATCAATAAAAAACATAAAGATTTCCAAGCCTTGCCAAAAATGTAATAACTATGGCAGCTGACCTGACCAGTGGAGAATGTTGCCCTCTTGTTAAGTTGATACTTGTGTTATCTTCTGAATGTGATTTAACAATATTAAAACGCAGAACGACCTTTCGGCATGAACCTCTATGGAGCACTAATACCTTAGAAAAAAACCTTTCATAACATCTATCTAAAAGAATAGCTAGGGAACAAAGTCTTAGTGATTGCATTAAGAGCAAGATTAACATTAACACAAAACTGAATCGTATGTCTTACATCTTTCCACACTGGGCATTGGTGAAGCTAGAGGAAATTAAAAAAAAAAAAAAAAAGACGGACCCTAACTGGACAAAACACAGGTCAAATTTTCAAGCATTGTTCCAGTTCTTTAACAATAACTATCATTTCATAGTTTAATCTGTTATATTTCGAAGGTGCCTTGTGTAAATCTCAAAAGTGAGAGAACTGATTCAACTGAAGACATTTCTTTTTTGCCATCTGCAGTGATACAATTAAGAGTGCCTCTACAGTGTAGTGGCAAGCAGTTACCTTTCATCTCTTAATTAGTTCAAGCTGTTTTATGAAGCCAAACCCATGTTCAGATTGTCTAGATGACATTTTGCTTGTTTATATAGCGTGATTTTTGACTAAAAAAAAGAATTGACACTTTTAAAGATTTTTTTTTTTTTCACCAACATTGTTACTTAACAAGTTTTAGGGGTTGATTTACATCCTGGTTAAATTATTTTGATCAAGAAAGTGATTTTTACTGATACAACTTGACACTGGCTATGAACAGCTGCTAATATCTACTAAGAACAGACTTAAGTGTTAGTGTGGCTTACTACCCTTGGATTAATTGTGGGTTTAAATACTGTTTCTCTGTTATGGAGGACTGTTGAAATATGCATGTTTGTTAACATTGTTCAACCAAAGTGCAGCAGCACACATGAACATTCTTCTTTCTTTCCTTACCAAGCAATATTTAAAACAGTGTTTTTCTCTCTGAGCTTGGTAATCCAGCATTTGCCTTTGAGTGAATATCCTTCCTTTCTTTTACTGGAGGCACAAGTCTGCCTGGAGACTAATTGAGTTAGCAAGTTCATTATTTTACTATCTTTAACCATTCTTTAAGCAGTAAATGTATATGGAAAAGTGCATGAAAAGCACATGTATGACATCCCCACTGCCAAAATAGTATAATGAAAAAAACCCAACAAAACAGAATTGCAGTCTTGGAAATCAAAAGGAATAGTTAGGACCTTTAAAAATCCACCCATCAGAAATGTATCTTGAAAATTTAAGAACTAATTTACACGACTTGCATCAGGAAAGTTTGGCAGAAAAAAAATCAGAAGGTGGAAATGGGCTTGGTAGTGTAGAAGGGTTTGGAGAATTGTGAAGTTATTTTGACTAGGAAAGTTAAAATATGTAGTGCAATATGCATCAAAGAACTAGACAAGCAAAGGACTGGGAAGGCAGAATAGTTATTCAATTGGCAAAGTATGATGAAGTAGCTAAGGTATTAAGTGGTGATGACATTTTGCCAGCTAAGTTCATAATAAAATTGCTTGATGCATTGTTAAGGATTGTCATTGTTTGGTGGTTTTTTTCAGTCCAAAACATATCTATGATCTTTCCACTTGATTATTTCAGCCCATGCCCTTACTTGCTTTAATATATTTTCTGCCACAGAGAATGAGGAAGAAAGCATGGACCTGAATAATGTAGGACTTCATCTCTGAATTTGGCATTCAGGGAATTACACAGTCTTTTTCAAGGAAATTCACATGAAAGGAATGGACAGGAGAAAGTAAAGGTCTTTATGGAATATCATTTTCTGATCACTTATTATTGACAACAGCAACATCCTTGGCATGGGGACACTGGTATCCTTCCAGGAGCCCTTTAGCTCTGCTTTCTCAGAAGGAGAGCTCAGACATTTGCAGAAAAGCCCTAGACCTTTCTTCTCTTTGCTCTGTGACTCAGTTTCAAAGCTTTCCTTTCCTTGTAACTGCTTCATCAAAGTTTTTTTCCAAGAAAAAATACATGGAACTTATTAAGTGAGGGAAAAAAATGTTCCACCCTGCTCCCCCCCTTCTATTCCGGGAGAAAAAGAAATCTAATGTGAAAGTAAAGTAGCCTTGGGAATGGATTTCTCTCTTGAAAGTCACAAGCTAGAAAATTGTTTCAGGTATATGTAGTTCTTATGTATAATTAGACAATGTTAGGTAAACACAGAAAGGCTTAGTTATATTTAGGAAACAAATATAGATAGTTTTCTTTCCAATAATGCAAAATAGAGATGGTATTAGAGATGGAGGTATTCTGTATGTGAAATACATATGTATAGTGGCTAACCGATGACAATTCCATAATTTTAATAGAAAGTGTCATGGCTGGAAATTTAATACCAGAATTTTTAACTTGTAAACATTTGACTTATGTAAATAGGCTCCTAACAATGCAGGTTAGATTTGAAATATTTGAAAGCTGGAAAATGAATAAGATATGCATTGGCATAGTGAATTTAAGAAATGAACTCTAATTTGGTGAAAGAAACATGGACACTGTAACTTCCTGCAAGTACCTGTTTATGAAATGTATTTATTCCCTGTCCTCGTTATTTGTAGAACAGAGGTTGAAGGACAGAAGAGGAGCACTTACAATGCTATTATTAATATACTCTATATTTTTAGTCTTTAATTTTAAAGAATATTTATGAATTAAAGAGAAATTGTTTAACATAATAAATTTTCACCTTTCTTAATGATCATGTTGGCTGATAGCAGAAACCTGCTGGAAAAGCAGAAGGTATTTTAGGCATAGCCTGTTAAAGAATCTACAGATTGAGCAAGGAAGCCTTAAAAGGGATTTGGCAGTCAGGGTGTGCATGCAGAGTTCATGGGATCCCTTCTCTTCCCCTCACCAGTGGGAAGCAAATGTCTGTAGCAATACATCTTGGAAATGACAGGCTGAACTATGGTGTCTTGATCAGAACCAGGAGGATTGGAGTGCAGCATATTTCTCAGGAAAATCTCTTCTTCAAAAGGAAATAGCAACCCTTCGATTTCACAGAATTGGCTATTTCCCTGATGCTTATTAGCATGGTTCTCATTTAACGTGTTAATCTGAAATTTATGAAAGATAAAGCAAAGAAACTCAAACCGAATCAGCAAAACAGAGGGTTTGCTGTGAGGCTGGGCCGTGCTCTGGCAGGACGGCTCCTGAGAGTGCTGGGAGCGGGTGAGCGAAGGGGCTGCAGTTTCTGTAAGGAGCAAGTGCATTAGAAAACACTGACATGAATTTTTAAAATCATAAAAATTGTATACATGTGCAATTGTATATATGTGTATTTGTGCACTCCCGTTTTTTAAAAAAGTGTGAAAAATTAGTTCACAAGTAAAACTCTCCTGCATTCAGAGAGCCCAGATTCAGTAATATCAGGAAAATACTGAGAGAAAATGCAGTTTTTAATAACTCTGCCAATGATTGCATTGTAATAGAATTCCATTTCATCCTTATAAACATTAAATATATGCTTACGACACAAAGAAATGACAGAATAAAGTCAACTTCTATAATTGAGAACTGTGTTTCAGCTACAGGCAAAACTGAAAGAAAACTTTAATCAATATAATCAAAGGGAATTTGACAGTAGATAATTATAAATAAGCAGAAAGATGTCAGGGCTCATCCTTATATTTTTCTTGCTTCAGATTAGGTATGAATCAGAAGACAGCACAATAAAACAGTATCTTGGGAGCTGTTCCAACTGCAATACATTTATAGTGTAGCATTAGATAGCATTTAGTTTCTCTTTCTTATGAACTCCAATGAGCCCCCTATTTCTCTAACAGGATTAGATGTATTAGCCATAATCACTGCAAACTAAAGCCATTGCTGGGCAACAGAGTAAAGAATAACCTTCTTTTGAGGCATACTAAAATTCCTTTTATTTAGAAAAGGAGTGAAGTTTGCTTAACCAATATGGAATTAGTCATTTGTCCTCAGTGTTTAAGAGTGGATTATACACTATCAAGTCACAGCTAATTTCATGACTCTTTTCTGCCCTAATTGATACAAAATTTTGCTAAATCAATAGAGTCACACTAGGGTGAATGATGTCCGTGTTAGGATTGATTCAGACTTCGGTGCTATAGGGAAAATTAACATGGTGTTTAATAATCAATTTGGAACAGGGTCAAAGTTATGCTTTGCTTGATGTCAAGTTTTAATGCATCTGCTTTACATAACCTACAGCTCTGTATTGCATAAAGGGTTGCTTCCCTCAAGTGGCATCAAAACCCAGACACAGATAGAGGGTCTGGCAACAGCTGTTGTTCTACACACATATGCATTTTTTTCCATAATGGGTTTCCTTTTTGTTCATCACTGCAGTGTCTGAACATGGCACATCACATGAAGACACTAATTTTTACATGCAAGATAAGAAAACAGTAACTCAACCTGAGGAAGAGAGGCACTGGAGGACTGCCAGAAGGGCTGTCTGCTGCCCTGGGCTGTGCGCAGCCTGAGAGTACATCCCACCTCGCAGGGAAGTCAGCAAACTTTGAGGAGTGAAGGATTATTGGCAGAACTTCTCAGATTTAATTGCTGTCAGCATCAAGTATGTGGCCGAAAGACTCTCTGATTTTGAAGCTCAGGAGAGGCCTGAGCAGAGGAAGCACTCAAAATTAACTTGAATTTTTGCAGACTGAGGCATCACTAACCTGAGCAAAAATGGCAGGATTTGGTCCTTGAAGATAGCCCAAGAGTGATGCAAACTTTACTTTTTAATGAAAATGTGTTTAGGAGTTGTGTAGGAGAACATAAAATATTTTGGTGAAGTGTGGTCATTTGTAGCTTGGGATCTAGTTGATCTTGGAGTAAGGATGTTTAAGGGTAAATGAATAATAATTTTGGGCAAGTACTTCAGTACTGGTCTAGAGAGATCCAAGTAAGATATTATTCAATAGTGTTTCTTTTTCTAAAAAAATCCTAATAAAAAAACCCCTCTAATTTATGTCACATCTATTTGTAAGGTCTCTTAGCTTGTCTAAAAAGCATTTTAAAAGCATGACCAGGTTAAAATTAAGTCAGAGGAAACTCATACAGATCCAAGACAGGGCTTATGAGCCTTATACAAGATTTGGCCACATATTCAAAATCCTCCCAGTCAACTACCAACTACCCTTGCAACACTCAGGCTCCATAGACACCTCTCTTCCTGATGTGCTCTTGCAACCTCCTTCCTTGGATACCCAGAGCATTTCAGTTTTGATATGGTTGTGAATCTTTCCTTTTCCTCCCCCCACTGCAGGACAGAAGCCAGGGTTCACAGACCAAAAGAGATACAGCAGCACAGCAGCCTGCAGCTTTCTTCTGGGTCCTAGATACAGACTACGCCCTGAAACACTGTTTAAGCACTGAGGAAGGAAGAGTAACTTGCATGAAATGAATGATCAAGCCTAGCTCCTGGAGCCCAGCTGTCTTCTTCTTCTTTCAAATAAATAGCCAGTCAACAGTCTGATGTAGTTTTCCTGCCAGAACACCCTGAATTTCTTGCAGTGTTACATTTTCATCAGGTGAGAAAAGCAGTACCCCTCAAGTCTCAGGGCAGCATTTGGCCAAGGAGTAAGACAACTTTCCAAGACAGATATTCACTCAAACTCTTTTAGGGCAAGTGAATCTGAATATCCTGGTTCAAGCTGTGGCCAGGATAATGAATTCTTTTATAAAAATGTTGCTTGATTCTTCCTTGTGAATTAGAAGGACGGAATTACTTTTTTCAGTTTCATTTTCATTAAATAAAACGTTCTGCTATATTCATAACACTGAGCTGTTACTTTTTTGCCTTGTAAGTAATATGGAGGAGGTTACACTGAGCTTAAGCCCAAAAATGGGCTTGGATTTACTAAATGCATACTTCATTCTTGCCCTTGTTAATAGAACACTGGTATCAGTAGATTATTTTCTAACTTACCCAACATATCATGTATCCAGAGTTAATAATTTTTCTGTCACAGGTCAGAGCTGTAGAAAAAACCCAATATATACTGGAGTCAACCTTAGTGCATTTCCAAAAATATCAATGTCATAATCCATATATAAACCAGATGATCCATATATAAGCCAGAT
This sequence comes from Oxyruncus cristatus, assembly GCA_013399855.1. Classification (NCBI taxonomy): domain Eukaryota; kingdom Metazoa; phylum Chordata; class Aves; order Passeriformes; family Cotingidae; genus Oxyruncus; species Oxyruncus cristatus. The sequence continues at coordinate 1,642,772 of VXAY01002648.1, forward strand.
GATCCATATATAACCAAATAATTCAAGAATTCATTATGAAAAAAAAAAACACATTTAAAAAGTAGTAGAATTAGAGCTTCCAGAAAGCAGGAATTTTCATTTTCAAGTATTAAAGTTAAGTAATGTCACAGAAAATTCTGCTGAATCCTTTCACGTCTCCATCTGTCATTCCTGAATATTTTCCTACTACACTTCTACCTGTGGTTCCTCTAGAAAATTGAAAAGAAAAAAGATCCAGAAAAGGATGTAGGTCGCTATTTTTACAACTATTTGTCCTAAATTTTCTCTTTGCTCATTTTGTTTTATGCTTTTATGCCCTCCATTAATAAGCTAAATAATGCATTTCCTTCCAGAAACAGAGCTTCAGTGTTTCTTCTGAAAACCCATATCTTTTTATCTCAGAGGAACTTTGGAGCTGTAATAATTATTCTAAACCTTTCTCTATATATAGGTTTTTTTGATAGTTTACTTCAGCAGAAAAACAGTCCTGTATATCATTTTTACTGATAGAATTCAAGTTGAATCTCTTTTAGATAGACCATGGTCCGTGGTCTCTCCTGTCCATGTTTTCCAATCCCAGTTTGCTGTGCTATATAACTCTGTAAACCACTTTGTCCTGGTTTTTTGCAGTTTACTGAGTGATTATATCAATGTGAACACCATGTTCTGTTGCTAAGTAGACAATTAAAAAACCTTCCCCGCCTACGTCTGCAGACAGTCGTGTAAAAGCAGATGGAGTGAGTTCCAGCATAGCTGTGCAGTGTGCACAGAGCTGAGAGAAACCCACACCACTCCATCACTGACCTGTTCTTCCAAAGAGCAGAAAAAATGCCTGGTGATTGTGCAGTTAATCTGGGGTTGGGGAGCAAAAATTTTGTATCTACTCCAGACCTGAGGTTATAACCTCCCTTAAGGTTAGAAAGAGGATTTCTCAAAAGTAGAGTTTGTCTGCATTGTCCTTCCCCTGGTACCACCCCAGGGAGAGCAAAGCTCAGTAAATATCAAAGCCCTAATCTTCAAAGGCTATCTGGATTCCTAATAACATTCCAGAACCATAATTTGCCGTGATGGACCTAATGTTTAGATTTACCTCTGAAAAAAAATCTCAGAAAAAGTTGAGAAATTTCCCTTGAAAAATAATGAAAAGCAACATAATCAAAAGCAGCAGATGACAAGCTCTTAATGGGCATCACAATGTGGTATTTTAGAAACATTTTTGTTCAGATTATGTGCTTTTCTTAATATATATATCAACAGTTTATTACCTGATGCAGAGTGATTATGCCATAAGTCCAAGTAGTAGAGTACCTGAGGCTGATCTGCAATCTTCACATATAAATGATGCTTTTATTTCAACAAAGAATTTGTTTCCTCTTTGGACTGAGGCTTCTGCGGTGCTGTTGTAACTCAGTTTTAATAGCACCACATTAGTAATCTGGAAACAGATGCAAAATATAAGTACTGGGTACAAGAGAGAAAAATATCTCAATTACAAGAAAATGTATACAAAAAATAAAAGAATATGACATACATGGAAAAGCATGGCGACAGAATATCTTAAAAAGTGGAATAGTGGAACGCAATAATATCACAACTAGCTCAAGAGAGACCAGAACAAATTTGTTTTAACTTGTAGTCCCTTCCGGCTCATCAGCTTACATAGGTTCATTGGCCCTGCACTGAACCAGGACTCTGTATGATCCATTTCAATTCAGGACACTGCAGGCAAGATCACATACACGTTAAAGGACTGTCGCAGCTGGCAGACAGTTATAAATATTACATTTAAAAAGCTTACTAATTTTGCAGACAGTCTTGCATTGTGCCTGTTTGGCTTGCATTACAGTGCTGCCGTACAACAAGTGGCAGCACAATTAATCATGAGCATCACAGGGTGATTTGTTATGACAGAGAGCCATGCGCTCATTAGAGACAGCTTCTCTTTTTCCCTTTATATTATGTTCTTCTCTTTGTGAGTCTCGTCAAGAAACTGGATTATAGAAAACTCTGAAGTATTTCCAGGATTACTGAAGATGAGGGATCATGGGTGGTTCAAGGGGTTTAGACCACATACCCTGCTTAGTTGCAGGTGATGAAAGAGCGAGAGAAATTGTACACTGTCATGCAAAATGAGGATTAAAAACCTAAGCAGTTGTGGTGATCAGGCCTGTGCTATTTGTTTGTGCAGGTTCTGCTAGTGCCAAGTAGGCAGCCTGTGGTGACTCCTCCAAGAGAGACCAGAGCACCCACCTTTCCCTGCCAACCCCACCTGCCAATTGGAGGTCAGTTTAGCAGATGTGTGTGGGATGTGTGCAATGAATATGTAATTTCCCATATCTTTACCCTGATGATCAGCCACTGCAGTGTTCAAAGCCATTGATCAAATGGCTTTTCTCTCCTCTGTGAGGAAGTTTTGTAGCAGTCTTTTTTTTTTTTTTTTTTTCCCCCGCAGGCATTGCATTACTGCAATTTCAAGCTAATGCAAAGATTTCAGCTTGTGCTTTTTTTCTTATAACCTTTATGACATAGCTGAGCTCATGCACTGATTCCCTTCAGCTATCTAATTGTTGACCTCATTTGTTAATTATGCTAAATATATATTAGGTATAAACCATGGCAGTCTAACCATGCACCTCATGCATCATAGTACTAACAGACGAAAGAAAACACTTATGCCACTTCACCTTTCTATGTAAATATAATTTTTTGCAAGCTTTTTCAGCACTGAAGTTTGAATACTTAAGAACTAAATGCTTATGCCAATCATAAAGACTAGATCTGTGATGCTGTTGCTTTATATAGGTAGGCATTAGCATAGAGTATTTCCAGTAATTTATTTTCTGGGTTCAGCAAAATGCAAAGGTATCTAAAAGAATGCACAATAATTTGATTTACATATATTTAGTAACATCTTTTCTCTAAAGAATACAAAAGAACAGCCTAAAAGCTTGAATGACTCAGTAATAAATTACATTTCTTCTAATGTTATGAAGGACTAAACTATGATAGAGACAGTAAATAATGATGCCCAAGGTCCACTTTATGTCAAAGAGTTACAAAGATTAGAGGGTTTTCTACTTCTGATTCCATATTTTCGATTTCTGGAAAAAAGTAGAATATTGCTAAAATGTCTCATCATTTTTATTCACTTTCTAAGAAATTCTTTCATTTATTACATAAGAATAAAAATGTTTAAGGGAAAGCTTGAAAAAATACTCTCCTATAGGAGATCCACTTAAAAATATGTAAAGTTATGTAAGAATTCATTAAAAATATGTAAAATTCTTGCTATTGGAAACATTCACCAGAAGTAGAATATTTAAAATTTAAAATTAGCAGACTTTTGCAACCCGTTTTGACATCCTTTTTCTAGCACTTAGTGTGATACATGACAAAGATCTCCATTTTTCTTTCTCATACACATCTCCTTACTATTTGTTCTTTCACAAGTAGCCCACCTCCTCACAGCTTATTTTGACATCCAAAGTGCCTGACAGAGGAGGCACTTCAAAAAGACACAATAAACATCAAAAACATCACATCAAGCTGCCACACACACACACAAAATCCTCTGATTGTTAATCTGCCCTTTCAAAAAATATAGCTTCCACTAGTCTGAGACCTACAAGGAGGTAGGGCATACCCAACCCTCTTCCAGAAGGGGGATCTGCAGAGTGCAGTATACCTGGGTAAGCCTCCTCCTACCAGATCACCCTCCTCTTGCCTGCCCAGCTTATGGGTAATGAAATTCTTGAGATTTTTGACAAGCTCTGCAGCAAAATGCATTTGCAGGCAATCTAGAAATCTCAAAGCATTATTAATTGTGATTTTCCTTAGCTAAATGGTTTCTCTGTAGCCCGAAGGGAATGGTGTTAGGTTTTAACTCTTCTAGCTGCTTCTGCGTGGTTAATGAAGGTGAGGAGGAGGGAAAACAAAAAAAGGAGTATAGGAGTGTATGTTTCAACACAGATGGGAATAGTTTCACTCATTTGCTGCAAACGCTTGGTCAAACATAGTAAATATTCAATTACCATTATATAGCCATTTTTTTTTCTGGTAGTGAGAGTGCATCCACCTCATGGAAGTGTGCCTAGTCTTTAACATGAATACTGCTCGTGTTGTAGGAAAAAAACAGAGAAACAGGAAAATGCTAATGAAATTCTCAAAGTGGTTTTATGCATACTTACATTGAAGTGAACAGGTAAGACCCCTGAAGTCAGGGGCAGTTCTTACACACAGTAACTTACTTACACAGGGAGCTCCATCCCCTCCGAGACGTTATAAACATCATTAAAATTTTTCTCTGTCTGTCCTGACCTTCATAGGTGGTGTAACACAACAGAAGTAACAACAAACTTTGTACGAATTTGTTACAGTGTTTAAAAGTTTGTAACATTTGACAATTTCTTACAGAAAAAATAAGATGTCCTCCTCCCGGCCAGCCTCAGTACTAAAACATTGCAGCCGTCAGATATACTTGAGCCCCTTCTTTGGGAATTTCACTGACCATCGCTAAGCTAATAAAGACTGACACATGGCAGCTCAGGAAAGAAGCTCATGGAAAGAAGTTTGCCTAGAAAAAAAAAAATCACAAAGTGTTTTCCAGATTAATGACCTGTTTGTTTGTTTGTTTCCTGTTTTCCAGAATATCACAATTAAATTTTGAGCTTCGTTGCATTATCTGTGCATACATACAAACATACAAATACACACAAAAGTCTGCTAATAAATTTTCTGTCGAGAGCCCCATCAGCTGATAAACATTAGAGTCAGCAGTGCCTGCTGCTATTGGCATAAGATTTGTGGTGTGTTGACCCTGACTGGACATCAGGTGTCCACCAAAGCTATTCTGTCACTCCTCAGCTGTATGGGGAGGCAAAATACAACCAAAGGCTTGTGGGTCAAGATAAGGGCAGGGAGAGATCATTCAGCAATTACCATCATGGGCAAAACAGACTCAACTTGGGGAAATTAGTTTAATGTATTACCAATAAAACCAGAGTAGGGTAATGGAAAATAAATATTAAATCTTAAAACATCTCACCCTGTCCCTCCCTTCTTTCTGGGCTGAACTTCACTCCTGAATTTCTTTAACTTCACTGCACAGCATCACAGAGGCATGGAAAATGGGGACTACAGTCAGTCCATTACACATTGTCTCTGCTGCTCCTTTCTCCTCATGGGGAGGACTCCACACACTCTTCTCCTGCTCCTGTCAAAGTCCCACCTGCAGGAGACCATCCTTCATGAACATCTCTAATGTGAGTCCTTTCCACTGGCTGCAGTTCTCCATGAACTGCTCCAGCAAGAGTCCCTTCCACAGGGTCACAGTTCTGCCAGAAAACCTGCTTCAGTGTGGCCTTCTCTCTCCTTGGGTCCACAGGCACCAGTAGCCTGCTCCAGCATGGGCTTCCCACAGGGTCACAGCCTCCTTTGGCCATCCAGTTGCTTCACGGGCTGCAGATGGATCTCTGCTCCACTGTGGACCTCCATGGGCTGCAGGGAGACAGTCTTCACCACTGGTTGTAGGGGAATCTCAGCTCTGGCACCTGGAGCACCTCCTCCCACTCCTTCTTCACTGACCTTGGTGTCTGCAGGGGGGTTTCTCTCACGTATTCTCACTCCTCTCTTTGGCTACAGCTGCCCAGTGTTTTTGGCTTTGATTTTTTCTTCTTCAATCTGTTATTCTAGAGGCACTATTGCCATTGCTGATGAGCTTGGCCTTGATGAGTGGCAAGTCCATCTTGGAGCCAGCTGGCATTGGTTCTGTCAGACACGGGAGAAGCTTCTGGAAGCTTCCCACAGAAGTCACCCCTGTAGCCTCTTCCCCCTCCCAAACCTTGCCACTCAATAGAAGGTTCTGCGTGTTAAAGCATCAGAAGAGCTATTATTTAAAAGGATAAATTAGAATGTTAATATTTTTAGTGTTTTGATATCAATACTGCATGTATTTTCAGTGTCTTTCTCTGGTAGCTAATCTGCTTTTATGAAATAGGTTAGTTCACATCAACCCTCTAATCTCCATATTCTTGCCATAAATTACATCTGCTTTAAGATAGCACCATAATATCTTAATGAGAGAATCTCATATTTCAAAACTGTTTTGTCATAGTTTTGACTACCAACAGCAGTGTATTAATGTATTCTAGCATGCAAATAACAGAAACATACAAATGTACAACACATATGGAAATTACATAAGTTTTTCATTTCTCATAACAAATTGTAATGAAACACTGTCACAAGAGTGATGACAAGTGATCCAATCTGCCAGGAAAAACACTTATTGGAAAATAAGTATGTAGTTCTCAAATACTTTATGTTTGTGCTTTCCTGTTGTGCTTTTTGTGCTGTGTGACACATAGGTTTGTTTGCAGATTCACAGTCATAGAATAAAAGTGTCAATTTACATTTTTTATTAATTCAAAAAATGGATTAACATCTGATTATATAAAAATAAAAATTAAGCAAAGTTTGCCTTGGCAATGAGTAGCACATCTACATGTACAGATGCGTGCCTTGAAGGGAGATAGTCTCATGAACATCTTTCCCCTTGCTTATGATGTCATTGACTAATTCTGTTTGACTATAGTAATGATAGAGCACCCAAACACCAGTGAATGCAGAGAGAAAGCAGTAGACTTTGACCTGTGCTGGGCGGAAAATAAAGTCATTGTCTTGTTTTTTGCATTTTTTTTTAAGGGGAGGAATGAGGTCAGAACCTTTAGAGGGGTGTCCTATGCTCCTGATTTTTTTTTTCTAATTTATTTGTAACAGCTGACCCCACTGCACTTGAAAAGCCTCTCTTTTAAAACTATACATGTTTATAAAATAAGTGTTTGGTGCAGGAGGACTAGGTGAAGGAATATACTTAAAGTTTTTATATAGTGTTTTAATAAAAGTCAGTGTCAAGCAGCCACTTTGGCTGGCAAGTAAGAAAAACAGCACTGTCAGGGGAATTTACCAATATATAAGTGCTGCCTGGTACATATGATCCATGGTACATCACTGAGGGTTTTAGATTAGTATCTACATTCACTTCCTAAAGGCATGGAAGTGAAGCGATGCAAAGAGATACTGCCAGCACTTACCCTAATACTCTGAAGAATGTGTTGGTTAACAGGGAATTACTAACCAGAAGTTATCACTCCTTTTCTTCCTATTTTTTCAACAGCTTTCAGAAACTTTTCTGCCAAATAGCATCTCTAATTAACATACTCAGGCTATAGTCCATGCTAACTAGAAGAAGCCCATTAGCATGCTGCCTTCATCACCAGGACTTCTCCACCCCAGGAATATAAACCTGGCACAAGTAGGAAAAGAAAAATTTATTTTAGCTTATGAAAATCCTTTTAGTCCTTTGTGACAGCTTAAGTATGATTCAGAAAATGCACTCAAAGCATCCATATATGACTTAGAATTCTTGACTTTTTAATGTGTGGCTTTGAAATTAGTGATTAAACCCCTTATCATGCAAGATGCTCTGCGAAACCTGTGCTGACAATTAATGACATGAGGAGAAACAAGCTTTACCTCTGATAAAAATAAAAAGAGGTTCCTTTTGCTTGATTATAGCATTCAGGTTTTAACGAGGTAATAAATGGCACTGGCTGAAAAAGCAATCTCAGCTGAGATGCTAAGAAAATGTCAGCAAAATCAGTATGCCTGACAATTTAACCAGCAGCACCTGAAAAGGATTAGTGCTGTGACGTGAGTTTGGCTCGCTCCTTTAGCCTGATAGGTTAGGTTTGCTTAACTTCTATTCCTGGGATCAACACAGATTGGGGTTTTTTGGCTTAAGCTGAGGACATGGAGCTATTTAGTGCCTCAAAAGTGCCCTTTGTGGTGGTCTCTGCTATCTTATGAGGTGACTGACTGATAAGAATTCAGCCACATAAGGCAGGTATGTTTTGGAGGAATAGAGCAAAGAAAGCTCTGCTCTCTTAGAAACACTGATCTTTGGCATAAAATTTAGCTTTTTCCATATGAAGGCTATTAAAAAAAAATCAGGTCTAAGAATCAGCTTTTTTTTTTTCTTATTTGTGGAATCAACCATTTAGTATGGCATCTGTACAGCAAATTAAACCTATTTCCACCTCAGATTCAAAGCAGAATTAAAAAAATCTTTCCCAGGGTATAAAGCATTTGGAAAAAAAATTGGTCTCGGTGAATTTTGATACTGAGGATTTTGTTGTGAAAAAACCCTAGAAGTCATGGTTGTCAGTCTGCTGTTATGCTGCATACTTTCTCCATCTCAGCTTCTAACTTCTAGTCACTGAATTATTATATATTAAAGCTGAAATCTACACATAAAGATGTGGTTCTGATGTTCATCATTCTTCAAGATTGATGTTGCTATTCAGATATGTAATATTACGTCCTTTATTGCTCACCATACATTCTTTGATGGCTTCAACTATAGGTAACAAAACATTAAACAGGAAATTGATATTCATCTGTTTTGCATAACTACTCAGTACACAGAGGTTTTCTGCATGAATGTGTTGTACTTCAGTTCTTAGTTCAATCTCTATTTAAGTGAAAGCTTTAATAGGAATCTTACACGAGCTATTAAAACAGATAATTTACAGTAATTTTAGCTATATTTTTGTTTGAATGCTTTAAAAAACATGAACTTGATTGAAAGATCTGATTGAAAGAGCAGATTAGATTTCCTGATGGGTTCTTTGTAACACATAGCCAGCCTTACTTTAGCTATTAAAGACTATCATTTTTATGAAGTAAGATTAAAGTTAGTTGTGAAAAGAAAATAGACACTTTAAAAAAATACATTCTTTTTTATATTGGCTTTGCTACTAATCAATACACATGAGTATTTCACCCCTTTGCTTATGCATTTAATAGGAAACTTCCCTTCAGTGTTTCAACAGCCTCTTCTGAAAAGTGTTCACCAATGGTTTTGAGAGCATTACCTTCTGCTCCCACAAGCCCAAGGTAGCACAGCAGAATAGATCATGACACAGAGAGTAGATTGAGAAGTGTAATGACTTTCTGGAGGCTTAAACATGCCAGGGCCCTGGACCTGCCTGGACAGTAAAGCTCCCAGAGCACTTTCTGTAAATGAAAAAGAGCTTGCCCTGGATCTTTTTCATTTGTTTGTGAATTGCCTATTGTGTATAAGCTGTCTTTTCTTCTTCAGCTCAGAGATGGATAGCAATAGAATCATAGAGTGGCCTGGGTTGGAAGGAACCTTAAAGAACATTTAATTTCAAACCTATTGCAGAGGGTCAGGTTAACTTCCACTGGATCAGGTTGCTCAGAGTTCCATCCAACCAGGCCTTGAACATTCACAGTGACAGGCATCCACAACCTGTTTCAGTGCCTCACCACCCTCATAGTAAAGAATTTTTTCCTAATATCTAATGCTAACCTACTCCCTTTCAGTTTTAAATTATTCCCCCTTGTCCTGTCACTATATGCTTTGTAAAAAGTCCCTCTCCACCTTCCTTGTAGACTCCTTTCAGGAGCTTTAAAGCCACAATCAGGTCACCCCAAAGCCTTTTCTTTTCCAGGCTGGTCAGTCTCAATTCTCTTAGCCTTTCCTCATAGGAGAACTGCTCTATCCCGCTAACTGACTTGGTGGCCATCCTCTCGACTCACCCCAACACGTTCATGTCCTTCCTCTGTTGGGGACCTCAGAACTGGTTACAGCACTCCAGGAAGGATCTCATGAGAGCAGCACAGAGGGGTAGAATCACCTCCCTTAACCTGATGACCATACTACTTTTGATGCTGCCCAGAATACAAGTGGCTTTCCGGGCTGCAAGTGCACGTTGCCAGCTCATGTCCAGCCTCTCATCCACCAGCAGCCTCAAGTCCTTCTTGGCAGGGCTACTTTCAATCTATTCATCCCCAAGCCTGTACTGATATATCAGATAGTGTTATAAGTTATTTATATTACAGTATAAATTATTTTTATATATTGTATATGTTATGTATAAAGCACATAGATTTAGACAGTATTATTTTTTACCATAAAAATATCTGGAGGTATATAACTTGAAAGCCATCAGAAATTCTTTGGAGCAAATGGAAAGATTTACTTTTTTTCTAATGGGAAAATATGCAGATATAAACTAATCAAATTTTCTGTAAACCTGAGATTTTTAGTGGGTGACTTTTACAAGGGGTGAAAAAGGGAAGTGTTCATGTAAGATAAAGTTAACAGGAATTGTTGAACTTTGTCATAAGTTTTTAAGTTATGTCTGAACATTTCCAACTCCAAAAAGCAGTGTGGATAATTACATATGAAAGTTTATAATTTGCATTTTAATCCTCTGACTGCTTGAAATTTTTTTTCTTCTGTACACAGACTTTGTTGAAGCAGTCATTGATTTCCAATTGTGTTTCAAGATCTGTGAAGTGACTTACATGCTACTGAATCCTGCAACTTAAATTTTATGTAGTATTTATTATTGATCTGAATAGATTTGGAGTTTTCCTTCATAGTGCTATAATATTTATCAGTTATTTTTTCTGATATGATTTATATGCTCAGTGAGCTACCTATTACACAGGTCATCCAAGCATCTGACTAGTGAATGCTCCATTTCCCTGCTAACCATATGCCCTGGCTTGCTATCAATGAATCTTCCAGAGGAACCATATTTCACTTTTGCATCTGGCAAATATAATGTAAATGCACTTGAGAACACACAAGGGTCATTTGTTAGAACGAACAAGCGAAAAATCATTCAGGTCTATTTAAAAACACTAAACTTAAACTTAGGAATATCTTAAGTCACAGATGTATCTAATAATTCTGGATAATGGATATCAGCATCTCCAGACCTCATGTACTTCATTTTAAATGATGATTCATTAGCATAAATGACTCTCTAAGTTATACCCATAAGACTTACACCGTCATATTTGGGGATAGTTTAGGGCTTAATTGTTAATAGAAGTTGAAGCACTTGTGGAAAATGGTCATAACAATTTTCTACCCTAGGTCCAGAGACAGAGAAAATGGGTTTGGATCCGCCTCCAAGCCTGTTAACTGGGGCTTCCAATTACAACACAACTTGATCTTCCTTTACATTTTCCTATACCTGTTCCTAGACAGATTAATGGAACAAATGAGTAAGATCACAGGGCTAAAACTGGCTATAAAACTGAAATGCTGAACAGGATGCACTAATCCCTTGCTTGGAAAATGGAAATCAGCCTGTTAAACTAACTTTACTGCTAATTGTTTTTGTCTGTGACATGAGCTGGTTAAAAGAGCAGTTGGAAGCAATCACATGCAGAGAACAACATTTACAGTTCATACTTTTAAGCTCTGGATCAGCTTGCATTTAAGGTACAGGAAAAATTCGGTTTTAGTGAAACTACAGCAGAATTTTAATTTCTCAAAGTTCTACATAATTGAATGGATTTGTATCTTCTTCAGGGAGCTGTGAATTTCTTTGTAGGAAAACACTGTGGTTAATCATTCACTGCCTATTAGGTCAGTTATACCTCGGTGACCTCTTTTGTCAATGCCAGATGGGATGCAAAGGAAACGAATAGAACTCAGTGATCCTAGAAAGGCAGTTAGTTTCCAAAACTGGATAAACAGAGTTCTTTCACTCTTAAAGTTGATATAAACCTCATTAATTCCAGTGGAAGTTGGATCAGGACTTGGACCAGGGGTTGTCATTGTCTTTTTTGTATAGCTTTTTTTAGGCCAATCACTGGACCTTAAAATGATGAATACTACTGCACATTTTTTATCCAGATTTATATACTGAGTCACCTTAAGTTGCCCTGAATAATCACCCCCGTCCTTTTCTATGAATGTTACAAATGAAAGTCATTCCTGTTGGCATAATACCTCTCTAATCAATAAAGCAAGATAAAAACTTTGATTAAAAAGAAATAAAAAATAAAAAACACTTTAAACACACTGGTAGATAATCAATCTTTTAATGTCTTTTATTTAAAAAATAGAGTAAAAATCATGTATTAAGAAATCAGGGGTTAGTCTTGCAGAATGCTTTTTCCCTCAGTATTCCCGAAGGACAAGACTAGGTATTTAGACAGAGACCGATTGATAAAGTTGCCTGGGAGTATGCATATGTTGAAATCTGTCTATAGTGCTCAAAAGTACAGTTTTCATATTTTGGACAGAAAAATAGGTTGCTCATTTTAGAATGAAATGAAAAAATGGTTAAGAAAAGTCAATCATCTAAGTGGGAAAAAGGAAGATATATCAAATTCTGATCCGCATGAAATTGTAATTCAAATACTTCCAGAAAATAGTTGTATCAGTAGACTATTTTACAGGCATGGTCAATGCAATAAAATGTCTATTTAATAGTACAATGAATTATCCCTGAAATCAAAAGCAAGTGATCATCCTACTCTCTAGGCTGAGTTATCAGAAGAATCAGCATTGGGAACAACATCAAGAGCAAGAATGACTTGCAGATTGAATCATGGAGATAGGTTCTGTACTCTCCCATTAAAGGTGTACTGTTGTGTAGGAAGAATGTATATACTTCACCATGCAGGTGAAAAGCAAGTATAGAGCAGCACTGAAACACTTGCTAATGGCTGACATGTTCTCCTGAGAGGAAGGCAAATGGGAAGCCGATAAAGTTTGGAGAAAAGGATAGGTAGCAGAGGTAAAAATGGCCACCCGCAAAATAAAATCAAACCTAGCATTCCAGGTCTAAACACTTTTGTTTCTAATTCATGACGTAAACACAGAAGTAAGTGCCATCATTTCCACCGGGAGAAAAACATCCTTGGTAAACTCAGAGTGGTTGCGGACCCAGGAGTGTACCAACACCTTGATTCCTGAACATATTACTGACCATAACTCCTCAGTACCAACACACCCCTATTCCTTGCATTTCCTATGGATAAAACCATTCCTGCTTTTTTTTTTTTTTTAAATTTTCTTGTGGGGATCTTACATTCCTAGCACTGGATTCCCACTTACATCAGGTATCCTGAGTACCTTTGGGGTATAGGTCCATTGCAGGAGGAAATAGTTAATACACTTGGATTTTTTCTTCTCTACGTTTCATAGCTGTCTTTCTACTGAAAAAAATAAATACTATTTAGTTTATTTTTTTATTCAGAATTCTGCCCTGCTATTTCCAGTGTTGAGTGTCAGTAATACCAAAGTGCCCCCTAATTGCATTTGAAAGCAGGCAATGAAATTCTTGTTCGGAACATATCTTCCAGCAACCCTGGCTGATCTGAACTCTCATTATGATGATCCCCTGCTTTCTAAGTGTCAGATAGTGGGTATTTACTGAGTGGGCTTCACGTCTTCCATAGAATGGATGGTACAGTCACAGTCTGCTGCTATTTCACTCCAAGATAATGAATGCAGTTCTTTGATTTGGACCACAGTATATGCATCCATTCACATATGGGAATTCATAAGTATCTCTAGACTTACTCCTTGAAACTGGCATACTGTAAGGCCTCATCAAAGGTGTTATTACAACTAAACAACAAAATAAAACCCCAAACACCTGGTCACTGCCCAAAGTATCACCAGCAGAAGAAGTGAGGTAAAAAGGAACAAATCCTCTGCGAGGACAGCTTGACTTTCTGCGTCTCCCAGGATTCATGCTGGGGACCACTTAGCTGTTTTATTTAAGCAGAAAATGGCTAGTTCTCATAAGGCTGGGAGAAACACTGAAGATATTATACTGGAAAACATTTTTTTCTTGGATTTACCATCCAAAATTGAATTCACAGGACAATGATAAAACCGCTGTTTTCAAAGAAAAAGTTGTTCAGTGTATCAGGAAATTAACTACAGCAGTTCGAAAACAATAAGGGGGATTATGAATCATAGAATCATAGAATCATAGAATCAGACGGGTTGGAAAGGACCTTGGAGATCATCAAGTCCAACCCTTGATCTAACCCCACTATGGTTACTAGACTATGGCATTAAGTGCCACGTCCAGCCTCGTCTTGAAAACCTCCAGGGATGGAGAATCCACCACTTCCCTGGGCAGCCCATTCCAATGGCTGATTACTCTCTCTGTAAAGAATTTCTTTCTGATATCTAACCTAAACCTCCCCTGGCACAGCTTAAGGCCATGCCCTCTTGTCTTACTGCTGGTTGCCTGGGAGAAGAGACCAACCCCCACCTGGCTACAACCTCCTTTCAGATAGTTGTAGAGAGCAATGAGGTCTCCCCTGAGTCTTCTCTTCTCCAGGCTAAACAACCCCAGCTCCTTCAGCCTCTCCTCATAGGACTTGTG